>OMLM01021012.1:16798-30105 GCA_900302695.1 Helostoma temminkii | reverse complement strand
GGTGAGCACACACACACACACACACACACACACACACACACACACACACACACACACACACACACACGCTGTTTTCACTTCACAGTGTGAAATCAATACAAAACACACAAAAAATGTAAGACTCACGTTGCTTGTTGGTTTCAGACAGTCAGACCAGCCGAGGAGAAAACAAGGGCGAGGTGAGACATCACTTTGTTAATTATGTTGTTTAAATAATAATCTCATTCTTTGGGTAAAAATATTCTTAATGATAATCTTGATTTATTCAAAGACTTATAACTGTGAAGAAAGTAAAGGTGTTGCCTTCACGCAGGTTGCAGTGAGACTGCAGTCTTTAGAACCAGATGCAGATCCAGGGTCTAGTGCTCAGAACACGTCCCAGTACGCTGCCGTCTACCAGGCGCTTGATCCAAAACCTCTGGACTGAGCAGTTTTTTTTTCTGAGCAGACAACTCATCTCACTCTCTTCTCTGTAGTTTAAGTCAAATAAAGGACACATTTGAATGTATTTTTGTGTGAGTTACATTAATATTTCATGTATAATTTTGCCCATATAACCGAGTGCTGATAAAGTGAACAAGGTGCATGAGATTACACACACAGGCTCTTTGCACAGTATGTACAAGTCCAATTTCACCACTTTGTCAATCACTTATATTGTGGAAGGTTTCACTGCAGGGAAATCATAAAGGTTAAGGGTGGAAGGGTGAATGTGTGTACTCTTTAAGCTGTCATTAACATGACCGCCTGTTTGCAAAGGATGCAAAGGTCAGCATGTGTGATGGCGTGTGGGTGCAGCAGTGTCTTGGGAAAGTACTGTTGACTTGGAGGCGTTTATTGGGATTTATGCTGCCATTAAAGCGAATTCTTTCTTCTGGATGTCAATGGACAATGTCAGGCCTCAGTCTGCACATGTTAAACAGTGTGGCTTTGTGGACACAGAGTTTGTGTGTGTGTTAGTCAAATTACACATCACAGATTTTTTATATATTTTTTTTAATTTTAGAAAAAGATTCAATTTATGGTGTAAAGAAGAAAAAAAATGCAGTTGAACCCATTTTACACAAACTGTTGAATTGTTGATAGCTTTATCACTCTGAGTAACAACTTTCAGAGTGTGGGGAGATCAGAGAGAAGAGAGAAAGGTGAGAGATATACGCAGTCAGTCACTCACAGCCCACAGTTTTAACACTGCCTACCAAACACCAATAGTTCTACGCACAGCACTGTTGAATATCTTGTGTTGTTTTATGATCAGAAACTTTGTGAAAGGTTACAAAGGGTGCCTCAACCACACTGACTCACATAAGATCTTTCTGATAAAAAAAGATCTTTCTGATAATAGTAATAAAAAAAGAAAAAGATCTCATTCATTTCTGTGAAATCAATTCTGACAGATCTAGGTTAGTCGTTAGTCGTTTTCGCCTCAATGAACCAGCTTCTGGCCATGGCTTATACTACTTAACCAGAAGATATGAAGTTAGTATTAGCTATCTCAACTTTAATCTTAGCTTTTTTGTCTCTATAAACTCCTGATAAACAAACCGAAGCACTTTGACTGCTGAATGCTCTGCTCTGCTCCCCTCTGGGGCCTGAGCGGGTTGTGTTCAGTGGGTTTTATGATCCTTTTCGCAGAAAACAGTCTGTATCAGATAAAACTAACAACAGCTACAAGACAAGATTAGCACTACCATGTTGTATGTTATAAGCATAAAAAATATCAATTTTAGCCTCTTTTAAAACACCTTCCACAAAGTAATCACAAATGTTTAGTATTACTACCAGGGTGACACACACACATTTAATATCAGCTATTCACAAAAATATCAGTAATAGACATTTAAAAAAGTTACTACAAAACAAAACAAATGTTGCTGTAGATAACTGATGTTTTCTTGAATTTCAATTCCTGTTTTGCTTTAAAATGACCTGCACTGCAAACTACATATAGGTATATTAGCATTGAAACTAAATGTGGGCCTGCAATAGAAATTGGTGCTCTCATTTCTCCAGTTTCTCTTCTCTTGGGTTGATATGTGCCGCCTACAGCCCTTGTCTTCCGCTCCTATACAGTCAAAACCACAAGAAGATGTTAGATAACTGAAGATTTATATAGAGCTATTTCTTTTGCACAAAGTTGTACAGTAGTAGAGCATGATGAAAGACTTAGCCACTGTTATGGTTTTTAAATAACCTGTGGCTAAATCAATATAGACTTTTTTGTGTGGAAAACATTTGCAGAACTGGTACTGCATCAGTCACAATGAAGACCATTACTGTTTTCTACTGTTTGTTGTCTGGTAAGTGTTCCTAAACATTTATTTCTGAAGGATTTTTAAATATTCGTAAATGTTTAAACTTTTGTTACATTTTGGCAGCTACATGGACAGTGGAAGCCAATATCTATGCCGGGGGACTCGAGGGGAGAACAGTCACATTCATGTGCAAACACAAACTGGCTTTGAAAAATGACAAATACTTGTGCAAGGATCCATGTAAGGAACATAATGATATACTTGTTACTGTAAAATATGGTGCAGTGGCGCAGTCAGGGAGAATAACTCTGACTGATTTGGGTGATGGAGGTTTTAACATCAACATCAGCCAACTCCAGCTGTCGGACGCGGGGAGATACTGGTGTGGAGTGGACAGACCTGGCTTTGATACGTTCACTGAAGTAATCCTCACTGTAGAGAAAGGTACTTTTCTTCAGGATTTACATTTTAAAAAATATTACTGTTGTGCTGTTACTTTGAAAACAATTTAAATTAAGGTGAATTTTAATTTAACGTTTTAGCTACATTTATTTTTATGTGTTTACAAACCTTTGGGTTTACTACATTTTTGCCTTGTCACTGTCTGGTTGAACCTTGTCACATGTTTGACATGTCACGTCAATTTTGTCATAAACAGATGAGTTTATTATTGTCAGCAAATCCAATGAAAAGACTAAAACCAACAAGGAAGTGGCTTTATTCACCGTAACATCTGTGAATACAAAACGTGATTTATTCTATTTGTCTGTGCCATTGTTTTTTGAAAGTTGCTAAAAACACATTAGAGAACCATGTTAAGCTGAAGTTTCTTCATCATGTAACATGCAAATATATTAGAATCTGCACCCTTTGAACTTCTCCGATACATTTGTATTTACAGAATACAGCTATTTTTGTATTAATTTGTAATTTATGTTTTTATTTGTATTATTTGTAATAATTACTTGAGGACATTTTCCACCTCAGCTTCCCATACAGGTCTTACAACTGTCACATCTGATGTTTCTCCCACATGGACACAGGCAGAAATTATCAACTCAACACAACAAAACTCTAAAATGGACATCGCTGTGCCTACAAATGTTTCAACAAGTATGAAGAAAATATGATCACATACCTGTATAAAAACATCCAAATACAGTCATTACAATCATTACATACAATCATTGGAAGGTAATAATCCATCTTGTTTTACAGCCTCAAACTCCACTGAGAGAGAAGCAAAAACCTTTAGAATGGGTGAGTTTCTGTCTGATTATTAGCAGCAGCTGGTGGCTGACACTTATTTGTTTAACTGTTGAGTCATCCCTATTGTTTTGGTCAGGTACTGTGTGGTACGCTACGATCGGAGCTGTTTCCATGCTCACAATCTTGGTCTTTGCAGCAGGCCTCAGGAAATGTAGAGAAATCTCAAAACCGCAACCACATGTTTGCTCCAACAGCAGAGGCCCCTGCAGTGCACATGAAAGAGAGGTATGAGACAGAAACAATGTCATCACATTTCTTCACAGCACAGCAACTGTCTTCCTAGAGAAATATGACGATGAGCATGACAGCAAATTACCTTTGGCTGATGGAGGTGAAGTTTCTTTTCATGGTTTCACAGGTCAACACATGAAGAGGGGTTTTCCAAATGTCAGCTAATACACATTGCTTTTGCAGTTTTTGTATTTGGACGCTTTAAAACAGTTAACCACAGGAAAACATACAGATATAGAAATCTTGCATTAAAAATACTACATTATTGATTTTCTTGATGACTGCTACATAAGCTTCATATTTGTAGACCATGTAATGCTCCACGAGTTATCTTACACTTTGGATTGTATGGCTTGAGGCAGTTTTCAAGGGTCTGGTAGACTATAGATTATATTTTTATATTAGTAGATTATATTCCATTGTGACATAGCCTGTAACAATTGCCACCAACTTCATTTCTACCATAACATCTGCCCTGCGTGGATTACAACAATTAGTTTTAGTAACTATTTCCATAGTTATAGACAGTGAACCCATCATTTTACATTTTACTCATTATTGCAATACTATTATCTGACAAAGTTGTAATATTTATATTTTAAATACACAATTTCAGTTATATCTGTGAATATTCAACATCATATTAAGTCAACACACAAACAGAATTATATTTTAATGAACATACAAGAACATATCTATTTTATTTTCAACAGGACAACTCTGGCAAAAAAGTGCGGAGGTCATGTGCTCAGCAGCCCAGACTGGATCCACCAACATCTGCAGCCGCAGCAGCTGAGAACACGTCCTGTCCTATCTATGAAAACATCCCCATCTCCGGATTGAATACTGACTCAAGACCATCAGCTGCAAATGACCATAACAGAACCTCAAGGGTCTACATCAAGCCTTTGCCAACCAGAGTATGTGAGTGAACAGAGGAGGGCTCTGCAACTCCACACCCTGCTGTGACTCCTCTGAATCAAAGCTCAGTGCACTTAAGATTGATCTGGATTTATTAGGAGCATCTGACTAACTCCCAAAGATATGATAGCTGGACAATGATCGGGAACTGTATCCTGTATCCTATCTGTCTCCAGCTGGAGACAGATAAAGTATAAGCAACGTGTGTTGTTGATGTTAAACATTATCCAAGACAAAACTGTTTGAATTTACATTTGCAAAGCAGATGATTTTATTCAAAGAGGCTTGTCTGAATATATATTGAGAGACAATCTTACTTATAACTGTAAAGTGGAAACATATGACTGTATGATGTGCTTTTTGCTTTATGTTACAGTCAAGAACTGTGATAGAGAAGAAGAACTGAAAGTGATGGTGGTTCACGATACATCAGTATGTACACATTAATACGTTAGAATATCTTTACAGTATAATGCAGTCTAATACACCTGTATATTAAAATTCACCTCATAACATTTTCTCATTTAGCCAAAACTACTATTGTTCTTATTGTAACATTATGTTACAGTATGTGGGACACTTACACTGGGTGATATTATATGTTAAGGTGGGTTACATTTATAAACTATATGGTATATAAGTAGTTCAAGATGATTATTATTTTTTTATTGCCTATCTGTAAACACAAAGGAAAACAAAAACTCTGACGTCAGACGTTTTATAAACAATATATTTATTCCAGAGGAGAGGAGGAACTGATACACAGTATACTACCTTACAAAGACAGGGAAGCAGTAGCTTGAAAATAAGATTTGACATATGAAAGCTGTCAGTCAAACTGTGTTACTCATAAACAGTAAAACCGTACCTTTACACCTATGAATCATTATCACAGAATAAATATGGGAAGATGTTTAGATACTGAACATTCTGCAGGGTGAGGAGAAAAAAACTGAAATGTGCTCTAATTTCTTTGTTTGACTCTGCAATGTGATTAAAAATAATATACTCTGCTTGTTCTATACAACAATCAGATGCTTTAGTCTTTAATAAGATGTGTCTCTGTCTAAAAATTAAATGTCTTATGTGTATTAAACTGAAGGTTCAGTTTGGTGACACCCAGTGGTCATATGAATAAAGCCTCCGTTCCAGTAAGCATGCTGAACAAATAAGAGTTTCTTTACTGTGAATTATATTGTCTTTTTTGTAATAATGGAGAGTTAATTTGAGAGTTATTTGGTTGGATAATGTAACTTTATTCTCAAACTTTTATCAGATAGAAAAACAGAGAAATGTAAAAATGTGGCACAGAAAGAAAGTTCAACACCACAAAATTGTTTAGAATTGTGGTCTGAGCAAAATCCTATTAAACATCACACAAAACCCTCTTATTGTAACATACAGTGTTGCAGCCTGCTGTTGCTATAACAACAACGTGTTGCTTTTTCTCTAGAATACAGCAGAAAAAGTACAGTGGACCCTGACCAGTTTGGTGCCCTATGGGCCCGGCTTCAGCTGGTGCCGTTTGCATCACAATCAATTCCACTACCAATCACTGTGTTCATACTCTTACACAGAAAGTGCACATAGCTTTATGTCCTTTTTAAAAACACAAATCTGCTATTAATAATTAGTCAGATAGTAATACTGTATTCAGTTTCCACAGCTCCATAAATTACAGTGCTTGTAGAAATTTAGTTGTTTGCGTCTTTACAGCAAGGACTGTAAAGACGTGTTTTGATGAGTTCAGTGTGGAAGAACTTGACTGACCCGCACAGAGCTCCGACCTCAACCCCACCCAGCACCTTTGGGATGAACTGGAACGGAGATTGTGAGCCAGGCCTTCTCAGCCAACATCAGTGCATAAATGCGCTACAGAATGAATGGACACAGTTTCCCACAGAAACACTAAAATCTTTAGAAATCCTTCCAATAAGGTTTAGGCTGTTATAGCTGCAAAAGGAGGACAAAATCCGTGTTATGTGTGGTGTAATCCCAGTTCTGCTCAGCAAACATCCAACACTGAACAAAAACGTTCTCTAGAGCTCTTCAGCCCAGTGACCCCACGATGGTGGAGTGAGCTACCTAACTCTGCACGGTCAGCAGCCTCACTGCCAATATGTAAAAAAGTGCTGAAAACAGAACATTTCCGCAACTTCCTATGCACTTCTTATTTCTTATACTTGCTACTTATGAAATGCACACACTTCTTTTGATAGTGCTTTGCCTTGAGGTTTTCTCCTTGACTTACAGCTTTTATTGCCTTGTACCTCACTTGTAAGTGGCTTTGGATAAAGAGCATCTGCCAGTTGACTAAATAAATGTAAAAAGGAAGTCGTATTTCAGTGGAGCAACACAAGTCTTAAAACCTTAGCTGTATAACACAGTCAGCACATACTGAACCCACATCTAACAGGTCCATGTAATGGACTTGTTAGTCAAAGTATTATGATGTGTGTCAGTGGCTACCAGTGCACATCTAATTTGTTTTTCACATGATCTCCTGTTGTGTTCATCCTTAGGTCTTGGCTGTGTATTTTTCATGAAGGAGTGGGTCTTGTTTTGTGTGAGATTTCCTGGCGTCACCCCATCTGAGATAATAAAACCAGACTGTTGTCATATGTTACTTATACTAGGAATACTTTCAGAAGCACTGACATAGAGGAACATTTATAAATATATATATCAGCTCTTTTTATTTGCTTACTATTACACAAACCAGTGATTTCAGAAAACAACAAAAAACAAACAAACAACAAAAAAAATCTGTGCTGCTCCCTATGTGTTGTGGGCGTCCTGTCAAATGACACAGTGTGTTGGCCTTTAGGTTTATTATTTCTGTTCTGTGTGCAGCAAAAAAGAAAACTTCATTTGACTTTATTGCTTATTTAGATTAATTATTTAGCAATTATTGTAGATCACAACCTTTTGTGCTAAAACATAAGATCCGCTGCTACTACATTTTTCAAAATAATTTGGTTGATAGATTAATAGATTTTTTTGTTGATTTGTTTTTGGAAACATGATCGGCCACATTCATTTCTTTCTTGTTTTACATGGCAATAAAAGAAAAATGTAAAGTTTTCATCTCATCTCTCATCACTGCCAAACCAAAATAATGAGCTAAAAGATAATAAAATGCTCCATAGTTCAGGAAACTGCAGAGTCTGTTGACAGTTGTTTGCGGATCCGTCTGGGCACAAGTGAAACACTGCACAAAGGCATTTGATTATGTGCTAATATGAAAAAGATGGTTGCTTCAGCTTTAATGTTTAATAAATTATGTATTTATACATTGATATATTATTTTTTTCTTTCAAAAACATTTGACACTATGCATGTCCAAAGTTTTGACAGGTAGTGTATGTTGAGGATCAGTTTCAGTTGGCACAATGTGAGAAATCCCCTTTACTAGTGTTGCTCCTTCTCATACTACATAGTAGGAAGTGGTACACAAACTGAACCACAAGTACGGCTTGTGATAACTTAAGGGGGTAACAAAGAGAGATGGGATAGTTTGAAGGAAGCAAATTAAACCAGTATTATACACTTAAAATATCCTTATCCAGCTGTGCTGGTGGACTAAATTGGTTATGAATGCACACACTAAGGTCACCTTTTGAGTCACACAAAGTGCCACAATCTTACTTTCACATGCGTTGAACAGGTTTTTTGATGAAAGAGGAAGAGGTTTAAACACATAGACAGGAAAGCACCTGACAAATCACACAGAGCTTTAGTCCAGTTTGCTGCTTGTGGGAATAATCTGATTGAGCAGTTTAAACATACAGTTGACTGGGAGTGATGGGAGCGACCTGGATGTCATGGAGAACAGCAGTGAAAGTCATCACCACTCTGCTACAAATCCGAGGTGACCTATATGCTGTGTATTTCCATTTTTTAGATGATGTGATCTATTTGAGTTAAGCTAGGCACCGAAACAAATCATAACACAGTTTATTCTGCATGGCAGGTCTGATGAGTGTCACAACCAAAGCTGTGGAAGGTGTGGAAGGTCAGCCACTTTCCTTCAGGTGTGAATATCCACAGAGCGAGACAGACAGCCAGGTGAAGTTTTTCTACCGCGTCGATGACAGTGTGTCAAACACCCTGGAAAAACGCAACCAGTGGCAGCAACACGGACGTTTCTCCCTGTACGACAACACCACTGGAAGCTTTGTCATCATCAGGGTGGACAAACTCATCCCAGAGGACAGTGGGACATACTGGTGCGTGGTGGATGTCAGTTCCCGCCCTGATCATATCACTGTCATACATCTGAATGTTGTCAAAGGTACAGTATCATGTTTTACGGTGTCATTAACGGTGTTAACTGGTTATACTTGATCTTCTGTTGCGCATATTTCATCCAAGTACAGAGAACAAATATCTGGTCTCTGGATTGTGGTAACTTTCTGTCAGAGAAACTAGGTTTACAACATTTACAACACAGATACTGTATAACTTTTTAAGCGATCTGTAGCAGATTAAAAGTCTGTCTACACTGACAACTGAATTTTTGTATTAGTGACTTGTTGTCTTAATATGGCCTTCTGGTTATTGTGGTCTAAACACTGTTGGGACGCTCATATGAGAAGTGTGTGGGGTAACTTTTCTCATACTGGACACGTTCCTCTTTTTTGAATTTTCTATTTCTATGAAATGTGACTATATATAGAAACAGTTGGACATCATTAAAGTGCAACTGGACATATATATTTTTGTAAACTAATTATGTATTTTGGTTCAATAACAGCAAACCTTGAAGACAATCCCTCACAGTACGGTAAGTAAAGCAGGATCTTCATAAAACATCAAGTAGCTCTGTATTGATATATTTTTATGTATATAAATAATTTGTGCTTTTCTTGTATTTGAACTTTCCAGCAACCCCACCACCATTCTTACCTGCAGAGTTCAACAACCCGTTGTTCCTGACTGCAGTGATGTGTGTGGCAGCGATGCTGTTTGTGTGTTTTTTTACGCTCTGTCTTCTGTTGACTGTGAAACACAAACAATCAGTCCCACGCCCCAACAGACAGGTTTGTTTCTATGACGCTGCGGCTCTAGAAATGTAGCAGAGACGCAAGAATCAGTTCACTGTCAGTGGTTTCTCCTCTGTCTGCAGATATCCGCTGATTACGAAACAATGATGCCTGGTGTACAAACTGAACCTGATCGCTGCTGCACCTGTCCAGACTGCACTGAGCTTTCAGCTTTATCGCAGCCATCCCCTGATCTTCTCTTCTCCAACTTCAAACCAAAGCAACGGGAATCCACTGTCACTCTCGGCATCGGCGAATATGTTGATGTAGATTCACCGGGGTACCTTTGCCCGTACCAACATCTGGATGTCAACCACTTGGAGGAGAATGTCTATCACAGCCTTCAAGGGAATCCTGGCCTCAAAGATGAAAGACCCAAGGGAGTCAAATAACAGATGAAGTGTTGATATGACTGTTACAGGAAACTAGGGTCCTATTTTTTAGCGTTATATATTATTATAAATTTCTGTTTGCTGCTTCATAAAATATTGCTCATACTACAGGTCTATGTTGAAGTAAACTAAAACTGTCTTTTACTGTGAAAGAGTTCAGTTCATGGTCTCTAGCAAGTACTGTAGTCATAGTATAATTTTTTTGCTGTTTTTAGTTTTTTTGTCACTTGAAATGGAGAAAAAAAAATACTGAAAAGAAATAACTTAGTCTGAGCTGGAACCTCAGCAAGTTAATAATAAAGGTTTACCTGATGATTCACCCCTTGTCTTCCTATACTGTATTACGCATTTCACAAAATAAAAGTGGTGGTAACATGTGAGAATGATGTCAGGGTATCATTTACTAGGAATTAGCTTTTAAGCAGTCACTGTGAGACATGTGAGAAAGGGAAGGACATTTTATTGCTTCTCACTTATTCTTAGTTTAGACGGCGGAAGCTGACTGAACATACAGAGTGCAACAAGGAGGAACCTGTGTTAAACACTGACTGGTCAGTCGTTTTGGGAGAATTACAACGACAAAGTAACTTCAAAATATGAAATGCATGGGTGGCATGGAGATGATTTTCCTGATTTTTGTCTTTTTGGTGGGAGGTAAGTTTACTGTGATAAACACTTCTGTCTGTCTTCATCTGTATCTGTGGCTTTCAGTGTAATTAGTGAAGATCATTAAAGTGAATCGACTGAACCAAAACAGACAACCGATAGCTCATAGACAAAAGTTTGAAAAGCATTGGTTTACAGAATGAGAAAGGTCTTTCAGGTTGGTACAAGAGTTTACAGAAATGATGCAGTAAAACGAATGAGCTGGTTGCAAACAGAAGAGAGATCTGAATTTTGTTGCTGTCTTTGTGTTTTGTGCAGGTTTATGGGAGGCTGAAGCTTTGTCAGTAACGGGTGAGTTGGGAGGGAAGGTCACAATAAAATGCTCACATACCAACGCAATTTCCAACATCAAGTATTTCTGCAGGGGGGAGTGTAAATATGAAGACGTCCTAATAAGTAGCAGAGAGGATAACAAATCAAATTTCAAATACAGTATTAAGGATGAAGGAAATACATTTTATGTGACCATCTCTCAGCTGACACAGGATGATTCAAGTACTTACTGGTGTGGAGTGGAAAGAGTTGGTTTGGACACATACAATGAAGTTGTCCTGACAGTCACAGAGGGTGAGCTGTACATGTTTTATATATATAATGACAATTATACTCACTTAAAAGTAAAGAAAGACAGTGGCTACATTTTATTTTCTCTAACATAAGACCAAGATGTCACAACAGAATCAAATGACAGGAAAGAAATGAGCCACTAACCTAGAGGATAAATGTGTGACTGAGAGTCAAGACAAGGAACAACATTAACATAATTCCCTCTTCCTCTTTTTCTTTCAGCAAACATTAAGAACTCTGACGTGACATCCCCTAGTAAGCAACTGCATGTTGTCTGTGAGAGCAAATCTTCTAAACACATCATCACTGAGACATAACGTATGTTTTTCAGAGAGGTTGGTGTACATCGGAGCCGGTGTTGGGATGGTTGTGTTCTGTCTGATGATGACTGTTCTAATATTCCAGAGATGTGGAAGGAGACACACCCACAGCTCTTCTGGTATAAAACTAATTCAAGAATATTTTTTAAAAAAGACGGTTGCTTCAGTCACCCATGGTAGAAAGTCACCACACAGCCGTACCAAACGCCCCTTCAGAGTTACACCCAGGCCATAACACCATAACAAGCACCTATCATAATGATGAACTAGCAACGACTGCCTGGAAGTGACCTGGGATTGCACACTAGTGTAGGAAAATCTTAATCAAAATCCCTCTAACATTTCTAACTATGTCAGTAACTACAGAAAATAGATTAGAGCCGAGTGTTTACATGTGTTATATGTTCTTCAGTTATTAAAATTAACAGTAGTACAGAGGAGTCCTGAAGAAAACATCCAGAAAGGAGTTCAGTGGAGATTAGATAAGCAGCTTGACATGATTGATTTGATGTGGTATTGCTCTAAGTAGCAGTTACATTAAAAATCTCATTGGTTATTTTCAAGTGTTATTTGTTTCCTTAAGAAACAAATTGTTTGACTGTTTTCCACAAAGTCAAAATGAAGAATTTTATTACATTTCATGGGGATTTAAGCGTTTGTTAACGTATCATTGCCCTCCTTACACACTGCAATAGTGACATCGCAAATTTAACCCTCTCAGAGTTACAACAACATTCAGCCAGTGTTTATGTAGGAACCACTAGAAAAGTGTTAAATTAACACAGTTGAAAGAGTTTTATTATATTTCAGGGTTACTTTTAACTCTTACAGTCTAAAACTGTAACACCACAACAGACGACAAATACATTAAATATATATCACACTGGATTAAGAGTTAAAATGTTTAGTTTGCTCTATTTGTATTTTTTTTAACAGTGTGTGTTACAAGTGTTACATTTGACTAAGCAATGTTGCTTTATTAAGCTGTTGTCCATCAAGGTTTATAAAGAATATTGACCAAGCTCACTTGCAAACATTGCTACTTCCACTACATGACACTTGGATTAAGGTGCTGACAAGTCTGACTGAGGATCTGAAATGACTAATTACATCTTTGACTTTCACTGGTGTGATCAACTCTGAACTAAACTTTACTCTGAAAGTGTTAAAATTACTCTTTGACAGTTGAAATCAACTCAACGATTTTTGCTGTGCAGGAAAGGATCACGACTCTGAACTATCCAGACAGAAAGATGCACACCACATCACCACATCTTCAACAGCCAGTGAGGATGAAGAAGCAGACGACAGGACAAACAGCATCAATCAGCACCAAGATACCAGCAGATATCACACAGACAATATTTACTCCAACGCCACTGTTTCATCAGAGGTTCAGATCCAACCAGAGGCCCTCTGCTACACCACTGTTAGCTTTAACAAACATGCAGAGTGCAGCACTGCCACACCTCTCACTGCAGCTGTTATATACTGCACCGTTACACACAAATCAGTAGATGAATCAAAACTCTAATATGACGTCTGAACCCTTCGCTCAGGGTTTGATCAGTTACATTCATTCAATGATTACATTGACAGATTATTGTGAATTAGTTGTTTTTCTAATTCCTAATGTATTTT
>OMLM01021012.1:0-12554 GCA_900302695.1 Helostoma temminkii | reverse complement strand
GACGTCCCCGCTGACCAATGACAGCAGAAAGCAGCAGTCGAGGCGGAGCCACGATCTCCGGCGGAGGCTGGGTGTCGCCTGACCGGATGATGACAGAAGTTTTTAGTCTAATGTGCTACTTTTATGGTGCAGTTATCCATTTTGTTATCTCCTCAGTGCTGTGATCGCCGTCTACACTGTTGGCTTTTAGCTGGTCAGTGTCTAGATGAAATAAAGTCACTCACCGCAGACTGCAGTGCCATCTGGGAACTTTTGGTTTGCTGGAAAAGCGACCCTGTAGCTCCTACTTGAACCGGACAGGGGAACAGGAGAGAACCCACCATGGGAAACCGGGGGATGGAAGACCTCATTCCCCTCATTAACAAGCTCCAGGACGCCTTCAGCTCCATCGGCCAGAGCTGCAACTTGGACCTGCCGCAGATAGCGGTCGTCGGCGGCCAGAGCGCAGGGAAGAGCTCCGTGTTGGAAAATTTCGTTGGGAGGTTGTACTGTTTAATCTCGGATTAATCAAATTCGGTGTATTTTTTTTAGTTTATATTTCTGGATGTTGCTTTTAATACAAACTAATACAACAAAGTCGCCAACTAATCTATAGGTTGCGCGCTCTGTGTGTCGGAGACTCCCAGTCCCTGATGTTTTTTTTCTCTCAACGGATTCTTTCCATTGTAGCGCTATGCACGATCGGTAATTACGCGTTTTACGCAAGCAGCAAGCAAACAGCTGTTGATTCTGAAACAAAAACTGAGGAGGAATGGCCTGTGTAAAAGTGACTTCAGTCGATAGATATAATCTTTACAGTTCAAAACTTCATTTTCTCTGATGTATTGGACTCAGTGATTCCAATAGGGCCCAATCTGTCAAACATTTACTAACACTGCTTCTCCTTGAGATGGCTGTAAATGCATCTGGACAGGCCACATTAGGTGAATGTTTTACTTTACAAGGGTGAAGTACAACAAGGTTGTTGGTGAGGCTGATGAGGTCATCATTAGACAGAAAATGGCAGAGGTCTGCCCTCTCAGTCTTTGTGAGGCTGGTGAATCAGTTGTGGATCCTTCCACGACAAATAACAACGAACCAACATTAAAATGTTACGATCAGTCTGCAACATCGAGAGAAGTAATCATTTTAGTTTGTTTCCCAGTCTATGGAGGGGACGAATACACGGTCGTGTTGCTCCAAGTTCTATATACTGAACACAGCTTTAGGTTTTTGTGTCTAAGTGAAGTGAGATGGAGCATTTTAGTCGTCTTCATTTGAGAATGATTTCATTTGTTGTCGATTAGGCAGCCACGTCTTTCCTGATGCCTTTTGTCTCCAAGTCCCAAGCAGTGGCTGGAGGAGACAGTAGGGGCATTGATGTGTTTGTGTAGGGGTCATCAGTGATGTCACCAGCTGCACTGTCATGTGTATATGACACACTGGGTACCAGAGCCACACAGAAGGGTTTTCATGTTTCTTAATTAGCCTGCTGCCGTACAGAGGTGTAACACTGCCTGTGAGGTCAGCTTTCATTCATGGTTAGCTGAAGTAGCCAGGCCTGACCATTATTTTCCTTATTGATTGATAGTAATTTTTTTTTAGCTAACTACTTGGATTTATGGACCCCTCCAGGGGTGGACAGAGTAACTTCCGGGGCCAGAAAAACCTTCAGTTTGTTGTGAAATACTGGCTAGTTAGACCTCCAGTAGTTACTCTGCTAAATAATCTAAAATAATCTGGGAAAATTCAAGCAGAGATAGAAGAGGTCACAAGCCAAGAAGGCTGGGAACCCAGATCCAGTTTAAGATTGTTGGTTTTTAGTCTACGGAAATCATTTAAAAGTGGAGTGAGGTCTCCACGATTTCATCAACGAGCATTGTAGGATTCGTGTTGCGGTTTGATAAGTCACAGGAAGAGATGAGGAAGGAGGATGGGAAAGTTGTGCAATATCCTGACTGCATTGTCAGCAGTGGACGGCAGACACAGCGTGTGTATGAGTTTCTCTGTGATTAGCTGATATTAAAACTCAGTAGCAGACAGAGAGAGACAGACAGACACAGTAATAATCTCATGGCCTGGAGAAATGTGCAGCCAGTGACCTGGAAATGATCACAACTCTATTGAACAGGAGTTTCCATTCTGATGAACATGTATTGTATGAGAATGGGAAACAGTGGGAGACAATTTGCTTCCTTTTTTATAGTGAACAGGGTTATAAGTCAGTCTTTATCTTGTATGAATAATGCACGCTCTCAGACAGAGGCCTGAATGTGTGATTAAATGTCCCAGGGATCCATTTTAGATACTGAACCTTTATATTGTTTGAAGTAGACACACATTCAGTACTTTAACCAAACTGTTTGACAGTATGTTGATTTGCCTGCTTAATGTTTTTTGCCATTGATTTGCATTTATATTCAGAAATATTTTGCAGTTGAATAAATAATCAAAGGTTAATACTCTTCTCTCTCAAACTCTAATTTGACGTATTGTTGTGTAACTTCATCTGCGTCTCTTCATCAGGGATTTTCTGCCCAGAGGATCCGGCATCGTCACCCGTCGTCCTCTCATCCTCCAGCTGGTTAACAGCAAAGCAGGCAAGTTGTGCACATGGGTCAAAAGTTAAGGCTTTTTAAGAAGTAACCAGGTACCTGTAGCCAAAACCAGCAGCTGTGTGTAGCAGAAAATAACACATTTAATTTCAGTGTCTTGAAGCACAAACCCTATGTGGCAGCCACCTCCTACTTTTCTATTTGTCTCTATTTTCCTTTGCTAATCACCCTCTCTCCTATTCACATCTTTACCATGTAGAGTATGCAGAGTTCCTGCACTGTAAAGGTCGCAAGTTTGTGGACTTTGATGAGGTACGTCAAGAGATAGAAGCAGAGACTGACCGTCTCACTGGATCCAACAAGGGCATCTCCCCCATCCCCATCAACCTCCGCGTCTACTCCCCTAACGGTAACACACACACACTTATGAGTATACACACTCTGTATTCTAGCTGCAAGCTTCTAACAGATAACTTCTTTCCCATCAACATCTCTCAGTGCTGAATCTGACGCTGATCGACCTGCCGGGGATGACCAAAGTGGCTGTGGGAGACCAGCCCCCGGACATTGAGCACCAGATCAGAGACATGCTGCTGCAGTTCATCACTAAGGAGAGCTGTCTGATCCTGGCTGTCACTCCAGCAAACACTGACCTAGCCAACTCTGATGCTCTCAAGATTGCCAAGGAGGTGGACCCTCAGGGTAAGAGGAAGTGTGTGTGTGAGGAAAGCGTGTATGTTTCATGGTCAATTTAAAGTGGTACGTTTTCTCTTGGTACTATGTCTGTAAATGAAATGGGTTTTGGTCTGATTTGGTGTAAAGATAATGACCTTTGTGTGCTAATGGCTGTATCTATTAATCTTTGCCTCAGTGCAGCAGCACAGAATAATTAACTGTTACATTATTAAAACTTTTCCTCGCAGCATAGACGTATTGAATAGCGATGTAATTTCAATTCATTATCTCCACCTTTGGCACTCATTTATTTAATGCAGATAATGTTATGACTCATTACAAATAGGATAATAACCATTTATTGTACTGCTGTATAAGAATTAGCAGTTTTATTTTTATTATTATTTGACGTATGCCTTAAAGCTACAGTGTGCAACTTATTTATGAATGTTTTTATTAATTAACAGCTCTAAAATATATCTTGTAGTATTATTATGTATTATAGTTTTGCAACAACTAACAGCTGACGGACTGCTCACAGTGTAGCAGAGTGTAGCAGAGCAGCTAAAGAGAGGACTGGGTACAGTGCAATGAAATGAATGCTAGCAGCTAGCACAGGTTCCCAGAGTTGCACATTGTAGCTTTAAAATGTATGATGAGGTTTGACTTTAAATGATTTTAAACATTTACTTACTTTTGCTAGTATATACTCTGCTAACCTTTAGTGGTTTAGTGGTGGATGCCTCTTAGAATCAGTTTTAATAACTTTGGTAATTACTAAATCTTCAAACCATTTAGGTCAAATTTAACTCAAAGCTCTGCTGTGTTAAAATACAGCCTGACAGAGCTGCTACAGAGTCTACGTGATTTTCAAAGTAAAGACTCCTAACACAAGGTTATTAAGTTATTAAAAGTGCATAGTTAAGCCATTGGATGTTCTGCATAAGTCCCAAAATCCCTCTTCCATGTGTGTATACTAGAACATCAGTAATAGCTCCAATACCTTGTTCTTCAGGTATGCGGACTATTGGTGTGATCACAAAGCTGGACCTGATGGATGAGGGGACAGATGCACAAGATATCCTGGAAAACAAACTGCTGCCGCTCCGCAGAGGTGACACACACATTTTACAGGCTGTATTTAAATCTGCACATCTGATTCAGAATCACAAAAGCAAGTTAATTGTTACTAGACAAATGTTGCCACCTTTCCAGCAGTTTGTTTCATGAGCCTTCTGATCACAATCCACTAACAGTCTGTTTTGTGAACATGCCCATGGCTGCCAAATATCATTATCACTGATCCACATTCATATCCAAACATGCTTTGCAACCGGGCACTGTAACTGATACTTTATCAGACACACACAGACATACAGCACAGAACTAACACAGTTTGTTGTGTTTGTTCCTTAATGCTACACTATGGCTTTATAATAAAAAAACTACACTGATTACATTTATTTAATGTATTTAAATTAATCAAATTTTAATTCATTAATTAGAAAATAAATGTTTTTATAATCTAAAATCATCACTCATCATTAATATGTTTCACTGTACGTGATGCTCCTCCACACTGTTTGTATTTTTATTATACATATATCATATTATTGGTTAGGTTACATTGGGGTCGTGAACCGCAGTCAAAAGGACATTGATGGAAAGAAAGACATCCGCGCTGCTTTGGCTGCTGAGAGGAAGTTCTTCTTGTCCCACCCTGCATACAGACATATTGCCGAACGCATGGGCACACCACACCTGCAGAAGACCCTTAATCAGGTGACACACAGGCACAGTCTCTCCTGGTACTGATAAGATATGACAAGGAAGCCGAGCTGCTATCATGCAAAATACAGAGCCAGAAATCGTACATGAGCCGTGGTTCGTTTCACAATTCACACCATCATAAACGATGCTGCAGTACCCTGATCGCTAGTGTGGAAAAGGTTCAAAGCCAACACCAGAATTTAGTTTTCATTCATTTAATTCATTTTTTCTAACTTTATTATTTTTCAGCAACTCACCAACCACATTCGTGACACGTTGCCAGGGTTACGCAGTAAGCTGCAAAGCCAGCTGTTGTCACTGGAGAAGGAGGTGGAGGAATACAAGAACTTTCGCCCTGATGACCCCACACGCAAGACAAAGGCTTTGCTTCAGTCAGTACACACTGGGAACATCTACAGACGTGCAGATCCAGACACAAGACATTATAAGACATTGCTTTATATGACATTATATTATGTGAACTCTAGGATGGTGCAGCAGTTCGGTGTGGACTTTGAGAAGAGCATTGAAGGATCCGGTGATCAGGTCGACACCTCCAACTTGTCTGGTGGAGCAAAGATCAACCGTATTTTTCATGAACGTTTTCCCTTTGAGCTGGTGAAGGTGACTGATATTATTATTTCTGTTTTCATCATACGTACAATTTTTTTCCTGTTAACAGAAAGAACTTTCACCATTTTTTTTGTTTTTAAGGATAAAAATGAAACCTTTTTTGTATCGTGTCTTAGATGGAGTTTGACGAGAAGGAGCTGAGGAAAGAGATCAGTTATGCCATTAAGAACATCCATGGAGTCAGGCAAGTTGAGACAGCATGAAACAAACCATCACTACAGCAGATACTAGTAACTGTCTGCTTCTCTGTCTGTCCACACTCTTGTGTGTGTCCATTTTTGTTTCAGCTTAAGACCCACAGTGATTTTTTTCCAACATTTGTACATTTGTCTGGTTTTACTGTGTCCAAACAGTCCTGGCTCTTCTCTTTTTGTCATTTTTCATCTGTGACCATTTGTCATTTATTCCTCCTGACTGCTTGTTGACCTTATATCTGTCTTCCATTACATTTCCTCCACTTTTTCTTTTTACTAGTCCTCATTTGGTCGTCCTGTGTGTCTGTGTACCTCCTCTTCTATTCCATGTCTCCATGTCTGTCTTGTCTGTGTGTCCTTCAGGACAGGCCTATTCACCCCAGACATGGCGTTTGAGGCCATAGTGAAAAAGCAGATCATTAAGCTGAAAGAGCCCTGTCTGAAATGCATCGACCTGGTCATCCAGGAGCTCATCAACACAGTCAGACAGTGCACCAATAAGGTATCACTGCATGGTCTCCTGCCCGACTGCAACACCTGTACATACACTCCACAGACACTGCTTAAGTTTGGCATGGCGGTTTGGCATTTTGGCACCAGACAGTAATGTTAAGCTGTAGTTGTAGTTTTATTTTGGCATGTCCTTCCGGCCTTTTATTTGATTTATTTGATTGAAAAAATTGATGAATTCAAACAACAGTCTTCATTTTTACAATCCTGCTTTGCAATTTGCTTGTATACAGTCGAATATCCCGGCTGTACTGGGGTGGTGGCTGTGCGGTCTGAGGCAGACGGGGTTGTTACACGTTCCTGTAAAGGTTAATTGCAAAACAAAGTGCAGACTTAATTTTAAGCTACGGCTTCAACAAGGTGAAGTGCCTGCAGTCATGCTAGCTTGCTAATTAGCCCCAAATACAAACTACAGCTAAGGGAACAAAAGGTGTTGTACAGACGGACACTGCCATCTCTACAGTCGCTGCTAGAAAACTGTAGGATGACTCTTTATAATTCACGTATGTAGGAGGCTGAAATTGCAGTGAACAAGTTTGAGAACATGCAGCTTGTTTCTGTTCTGAACATCTAGTACAACTAACTAATTTTTTGTCATATTCCTCAATCATCGTCACTCTTTTGCTTTTGTTTTCTAACTGTGGCAAACTATTCCTTCCACTGTGGGCTTTTTATTTTTCTACCACCGTTCAATTTTTCCCTAACTTGGCCCACACTTTGTCACTCCCATGATGCCTTGCCACAGGACAGGCCTGTTCACCCCTGACATGGCGTTTGAAGCAATAGTGAGAAAGCAGATCATTAAGCTGAAAGAGCCCTGTCTGAAATGCGTTGATCTCGTCGTCACCGAGCTTGTCGCCCTGATCAGGAAGTGCACCGAGAAGGTAAACGGGAACAATGGAGAGGAGGATGTTGTGATTCATGTAGACAGAGACAGACAGAAAGATAACAGGGAAACAGTTCATAACAGAATAATAAATAAGATAGTAAAAGAGGAACACAAAAATCAAATGCACTAACTTGTCACTGTCTAGTGTTGTCGATCGTTACCAATCACTGCTGCTTTAAGGCTTCACTCAGCACCTCCCTTCACCCTGCGGTTCCCTCTTTAATGAAAAATGTACGAGCCCAACCCCATTCTGATTCTAGACCCCTGTCAGCCCCCCACCCCATCAGCACTGGCACTGATGAGTTAACAACAGCAACACCCTGCCTTACTTACAAAATCGTATCCCCACTGCTTAGAAATTGTTTTGTCATGTTATCCACTGTTACCTGATCTGCAACCAATAATACACGTCCACAAGCCTCCCGAGTCTTTATTTCTCTCTCAACTCTAACCTGATCCTTCTTCCTTCTTGATTCATTTAATCACTATCAGCTTGAAATTATAATGCTGACGTTAATTCACTGCCTTCAACCTACAGCCTTGATATTATCACATGAACAGCTGACAAGTAATCTCAAGCTGATAGGGAACTTGTCACTGCATGCCTCCCTAGTCTGTGGGTGTAATGTCTTATATTTGTGTTTATAATGTTTATTTTGGGTGGTTGGGTGTAGCTGTTTATGAGGATACACGATGTGTTTACAGTGTTGTGTAAGCTTGCCTGCAGCAGTGTTGTGTGTCCACTTTGTGTGTGTGTATCTATAGCTGGGTTCATATCCGCGACTTAGGGAGGAGACAGAGAGGATCGTCACCACCTACATCAGAGAGAGAGACAGCAAAACAAAAGACCAGGTTTGTGTGTGTGTGTGTGTGTGTGTGTGTGTGTGTGTGTGTGTGTGTGTGTGTGTGTGACAAACCAAGCACGAAGTGCAGCGAATCTGTGTGTTTGTAGTTTCACTCTCTTGTTTACATAACGTATTCTGTTTTGCATGCCAGGTGCTGCTGTTGATTGACATTGAGCTCTCATACATCAACACTAACCATGAGGACTTCATTGGATTTGCCAAGTAAGTAACAGAAATAAGGTCAATGTGCTTATGTTCTCTGTTAACACAAGTCAGAAATTCTGAAAATGTTTTCAAAACTAATCAGGTAACTTATTTTATTTATTTATTTTTTATTATATGAAGTGTTAATGTAGCCTAGAAATGTATAAAAAGTTTTTTTATACATTTTGTTAAGAATCCATGAATTATTTACATTTTACTGGAAAACTAGACCTATCAGTGCTCTCTGGTGGCCAAACTGTGTAACTACATGAATGTTCTAAATTACTTCAAAGATTTATATTTTTGTATATCTGTATGGCAATAACTTTGTTATGCAGTATATATTACTTAGCGTAATGTTTAACTCTTACTGCCACTAATTGTATTGCAAAACTGCAAAGTCAACATTCCTGAGAAATCAAGAGCTTGCAGAAGCAGTATGCAGATGAATCCTGGCTTAAAGCAGGTATTTCTGCCAACTTTTAAACACTGAGCTTTGTCACTAGCACACAGACTCACTCCATTTTACAATTTAAACTCATGGTTTATTAAGTTATCTTGTTTCTAATTATTATCCCAGTTGAAAACTTCATCACAAACTTTAAGAGACTGTAATGGACATTGTCACGTTGCTCTGAAAGTAAAAGTAAAAAATAAGGAAAATAAGGAAGACAATATTAATAAGCAATGTAATGAAAGTAACAATTAGGTTTAACTCCAGTGACATAATAATAAAACTCCTCAAAAGGTTTTTAAAAAGCACAATGGATACAAGAAAACTTCCAAGTTTCTGAATATTTGCAGTAAAATCCATCACTAAGCAATGGAGGGAATACAACACGTGCATAAATCTGCCTACAGCAGGACATGTTTACCTGTTACTGCTCTGAAGAGTTACAGCTTCCACAGCTGAGATGGGAGAGACTTTTTTTATGTATCCATCCCCAGACTGATGCTTTTCAAAAACCATGTTAATCATGTTTAACATGTTAACAAGTATTTTTTGCTTTTTCAAAGAAATAATAAGCTTTATAAAATTGACCATGATTCAGTGTTGAAAACACTAAAATAAAAGGAGAAAATGTTCAAGGAAGCACTTTAAATTATATTTATTATATTAATATTGACATTTTGTTAGACTGTCACTTCATTCTTGATCAGATAAAAGAGTCTTCCTTTTGTCTATTTTAAATATGTTGTGTGTCTAATGCCAGAGTTTATTCTGTTCAATCTCTCTTGCAGTGCCCAGCAACGTACGGCTGCTAATATTACCAAGAAGAGAGCCATGCCCAATCAGGCAATTAAACACACACTGTACACCACATACGAAGCCCTCAGTCCACTGTAGCATCATGAGAGCTGCTTTTATTTCCTCTTCTTTCTGTCCTGTCGTGGTCTCAGTCCTCCTCTCCTTCATTGCTTCATATTTGGACACTGTTGTCTGCCCCCCTCTTGTTTTCTCTCTTTATTTTTTTCCTTGGTCTCCTCTTCTGTTCCTTCTTTTGTGGCTCAGGAAGAGCTTCTTTGTACCTCCTCTGGTGCTTCCTCTTTGGGTGATAGTGTGAGAGTCAACAGTAAGACCAGATTTGTGCATCTTGACAGGAAGTGAAAGAGCCGCATATGTGGATGTAGCAGATGGTCATTCATTTCAAACTAAGTTTCTCACCTAGTAAATACGGCAAAAACATGTTTTCATCCTCTTAACATAATGCACTCCACAACTCCACCACACACTGTGACCTCAGTAATATAATATAGTACAATTAATACCTTTGTGACAGTTTCAACGTAAAAACTGAGACATTATGACTTTGTAAAAGTATCCCAAAGGTTCTGTTCAGTAACAACTGAACTTGTTTCTTATTTCTGAAGATGTTTCGCCTTCCATCCAGAAGGCTGGAGTTGCAGGCTTATAACCACTGTGGAGTCAGGGGTCGTTTTTGTAAAAGTAGAATTCACTTAGCTGCAGAGCTGCTGTACTGGATGTACATTGTACAGGTACAATTGTACAGGTAAACCTAAAAGTGGCCAGTGAATTTACATGTGCAGTGTCGCAGTGAGTTTTACCTTGGTTTTGATGATATGTTGGACATGATGTAACTTACTGGTTAAGTAATACTTGATCTGTTGCTGGTTCTTGTGCAGCAGTATGAACAAAAGCTGTGTAGAGTGAGTCTCCAAATCTATAAAACATTCACACCACCCAGGCACTCACTGTCCCTCTGTGTCTGTTCCTTTCCTTCTTTTCGGTGTGGCAGAAATATAGAATAGATAGCGCAGTGGTCAATAAACATTAAAATGACGCCACCTTTTTAATGTTGCTGTGTCATATCTTTAAGCATGTGCAGCATTTTCTTTTCCAGCCACTTTATTTTTTTTCTTGCTGTATACAGAATATCCACATTACCTCTCTTGTGGATTGTGCAGTTCAACTGTTGGGCTCTTGTGTGCAGGTGATCCGCAGAGGCTGGCTCACAATCAACATCAGTATCATGAAGGGAGGATCCAAGGACTACTGGTTTGTCCTGACTGCTGAGTCTCTCTCCTGGTACAAAGATGAGGAGGTGAAGTCCCTTAACTGACAGCAAATGTAAGAAAATGTTTGGTCTACTTTTCACTACACAACTGTGTTTCATCAGGAAAAAGAGAAGAAGTACATGCTGCCTCTGGATAACCTGAAGCTGAGAGATGTGGAGAAAGGTTTCATGTCCAGCAAACATGTCTTTGCCATCTTCAACACTGAACAGAGGTGTGGATGATTTGTTCTTTTAAAATAATAATGCCATTCATCTGTTTTAGTCTTCTCTAAATGTTTGCACACGTGTGTCTCACAGGAATGTGTACAAAGATCTGCGTCAGATTGAGCTGGCGTGTGACACTCAGGAGGATGTTGACAGCTGGAAGGCTTCATTCCTCAGAGCTGGTGTTTACCCAGAGAAAGACCAGGTGCACAGGAGTGTATTCACACACAGCAACGCCCAGCAAACTGCTGGGGATCCAAGAACCATGCTAATTACATCCAACTTGCATTAGTGTCATTTTCAAAAACAGCTCACGTAAACGTACTCATACTCATCTCTATGTCTCTACTTCTGCATCCGTCTCATCTGCTCCTCTGTCTCTGTCCTGACTTCCTTCAGCCTGAGAACGAAGATGCGATGAACACTAGTGACACAGTGTCCATGGATCCGCAGCTGGAACGGCAGGTTGAGACCATCCGCAATCTTGTGGACTCCTACATCGGCATCGTCAATAAGTCCATCAGAGACCTTATGCCCAAGACCATCATGCACCTCATGATCAACAATGTAAGTCTTCTTCATTGTGAAGTATGGTCAATGAAAATATAGTCTAAAACTCAGTAGCAATGATCTCTGTTGAGATCTATATGTATGTATGTCCTCCATATGTAAGTATGTTCTCCATATGTATGTATGTCCTCCATCTTCAGGCGAAGGACTTCATCCACTCTGAGCTACTAGCCTACCTGTACTCGGCTGGAGACCAGGGCAGTTTGATGGAGGAGTCAGCAGAGCAGGCTCAGAGGAGAGATGAGATGTTAAGGATGTACCATGCTCTGAAAGAAGCTCTGGTCATCATCGGTGACATCAGCACCACAACCATTTCTACCCCGGTGCCTCCACCAGTAGACGACACCTGGATAGCCAAGGAGCCGAGGTAAGGAACGAGGGAAAAGGGCAATAACAACAGCTTCTTACCGGTAGTTATTGTGGTGTTACTGACATAAAATAGATTTTCTTATAAAGTTGAATTTTATAAACAATTTTAAATATAGGAACATGTAAACAGTAATGTTAAATGTATGTCATTGTCAGTTGTAATACCTTCAATGTTGACAGTCCAAAACGTTCTGTCTCAGTCCTCCTCCAGCTTCCCGTCCTGCCTCATCAACAGTGCCTCCCCCGAGTCGACCCCCAGCAGTGAGGGGACCAACTCCTGGTCCTCCGCCAGCCCTCAACCCCTCACCAGCTTTCGGAGCACCACCTGTGCCGTCTCGACCGCAAACAGCTTATGCCGGTGATCCCAACTCTGGTGGTATGCCTTCTATCCCATCAAGACCGGCCCGTGTGCCTCCTGCACTGCCACCAGGGATTCCCAGGTAAAAACATTCATGTACACACACAGTTGTGCATTTTGTTTTGGTGAGATGTTGTTGGCTAAAAGCACTGGTGAAGGGCTCTAGTACTGTATGTTCTGGCTTTTGGTGGTTTGGTGCATGACTCTGATCATATTTTGCCTTGCATGTTTCCTCCCCCCTCCCTCCTTCTGCCAATTCCCC
>OMLM01021003.1:0-18517 GCA_900302695.1 Helostoma temminkii | reverse complement strand
TATTCACACACACACACACACACACACACACACACACACACACACACACACACACACACACACACACACACACACACACACACACACACACACCATTTTGATAATCTTTTTTGTTCACAAACTTACAGCAGTAAAAACAAGACTTGTGTCCTTCTGCATCACCTAAGCCCTGCACTGGGCATTGCATGGTTGCACCTGATAGGCAACATCAGACAGAAAAGCACTCATCTACATGTCCATCCACACAGTCATATGCACACACAACCATTACACCATAAGCTATAATGTGTATATGTGTTTGTGTGAGTGGTACAGCAAGAGTACAGGTGCATGCATACATGAGTCTGAACTGAGGTGACTCAGACGGATTTTTCCTGAAAGAGCAAACTTCAACTTGAAGTTGAAATATTTTAAACAATATAGTTCAGCTCAGGTTAGTCATAAAATAGTATGATAGTATGAAAAATTGAGAATTCAGTCACAGTGATCACTTCTTAAAGGTTATAAAGGTTGTAAAGGTTGTGCAGCGACCAACATTCATAATTTGATTGGTTTCTTGTTTTGAAGAACTTTTCTTCTCAAACAGTGCAGGCATTGAACAAGTGTGACTAATCTCTGATATGAACATGTTATACAGTTTTATGTGTATGTGTATGTTTTTATTTTGTTTTGTTTGTGTGTGTGTGAAGGGGACACCTTTCACCTCACCTCACACCTTTCTAGTGTGAAGTCAAAGTCATGCAAAGCTTCTTTCATGTGAAATCTAATTTAGTTGAATGATGATGAAAAATCCTGGAACATCATTGTCATTTCCACACCAACTGTTGCGATACAATGTGTCCAGTTCTCAAGACATCCCACCATGATCCTGAAATGTGCTGAGATCTGGTTGCACATCTTTCATAATGGCCATTTGTTAGTGACTTGTAGTCACAAGTAAAAAAATGACTCTTAAAGTAACACTGAGCCAGCAGGAGCATTGGCTAAGCAACGTCTGTCCCTGCTTCCCACCAAGAGAGTGGGCTGGGAGCGAAACACAAGTGGGAGAGAAGAAGAGGGACACAGAAAAACTAAACCAAACACGTGTTCTGTAAATAAGAGTGCTGAAGGAATGATTTGTCATTACATCTATAGTAGCAGTAAAAAGTATCTGAATCCTTATCTGAATACATGATTTCTGTATTGTTTGGTCATAAAATGGGGATGGGAATATTAACTGATTCGTATTGATAGTGGAACACGGGCGTGCACAATTTGAGTTAATTGGTAGAGCCACCCTGAATCTATGCAGTTTAGGAAAGAAATTTAGATTCATTAGACCTACTTTACATTAAGTGTGCAAAGGATGTATACTATTGTATGCACGCAGAGACTGAGTGAATAAACTCACTTGTGAGCCACAAACCGAAAGTTTGGAAACATTAATGTTATTCATTTTAAAAGAGAGACAGATGTAATTAGCAAACTGTGTCATGCTGCTGTAAGGAACCCAGGTACACACGTAACTCACCTGAAGATGCCCCCCACTCCCCCAGATAGGAATAAGGACATAAGAAGATAACAGCCGAAACACAGCACAATGATTGGTGTTTTTATCCACACACTGCTGGCTAACATCTCCACTAGTTTACATGTTTTTCTTATACTATACATGAAGACTTACAATGTAGATGGACAGAGATACAGTGGTGTCTGCATGTCTGCAGTGTTACTCCATATCTGCATAACTACTATAAGCTATAGTGTGAGCAGCATATTAATAGAGTAATGGGGAATACGAGTTGCTTGGTTTCGTGAAATGTACAGTGCTGTGAAAAAATAATTCCCCTGGATTTTTGGGGGGATTTTATTCTATTGTTTTGTTGTTTTTTTTCATATTTCTCACACTTGATTTAGATCATGAAACATTTATTTTTTATTATTTTTCACATAGGAGGTTTGGACAGCTTTTTCTCTATCTTTGTGTAATATACAATTTTGTTTGATGATCTGAATAATTTAAATATGACAAAAAAAATGTCTCTGTTTTTGTTATAACAAAGTAAGATATTTTTCCTCACAAAATGCACAGTGCAAGAATAAGCTTTACAGCTACTAATTACTTCACAATGTAAAAAACTGAACTAAAGCTACCCTAAGAAGAAAATTAAATACCCCATATTATACCATATTTAAAAAAAGGTCCTGAGATCCCCAGAATGTGTCTTTAAATTTTCATGCTAAATAACAATGCAGATTCTTGTCTCTGTCCTGGCTGAAATGTAGCACTCACAGCCTGTCTCAGGAACAACTCGTTTCAGCTAGAGCTCCCCTCCTGTTTTGTGATGTGTACCTCGCATGTAGGCTGACCACACTTGAGAGAATGGAAGCAATGTAAACACATACAAATTGCTTTAAAAGTTTCACATGATGTTTTCAGGACACCCTGAATGTTGTGCTCTGAAACTAGGTGACAGTTTCTCTTGCTTAATCCAGCAGTGACACACAGTCCTTACTTTGATAGGATGGCATAATATATTTTATATCTCTGAGGACAAACTCTGTCAAAAAACAAATACTTCCACTGTCTTCAGATCCTGAGAGATTATGAGTAACAACAAATCCTTCTGTGTTCATCCATACATTCATCGGTAAGCACTAGTCTGCCAGGTGCTGCTGAGACCACTTCAGAAGATAAACAATTATTGACAGCCAGCACACGTTTATCTTTCTTAAAGTGTGTCTACATACACTAGAAAGTGGACTGTATATATATGGGCACTTTAAAACTACTTAGAAAAGGTAGTTTAAAATACCATGCAATGATTTCTCTGAATATTTTTTTAATAAATTGCCATAATCAATACTTTTAAAAACATTTTAAAAAGTATATATAAACTATAGCCAAGCGAGTTGAGAATCCAGCTTTCTGGATACCTAAACCTGTCATAAACAAAACTACCTAATCTCAGTTTGTATTTTCAAAAGTTAAGTGAAATCAGTCACTGTAACTGTGCCACACAGTACTGATCCATTTTTGCACATCCACCCATGTTTCTGCACTTACTCTGGACATTCTGGACATTCACTGACACTAGTGGTCACTGCACACATGCACACACATGGACATTATGCACATAAGACACTTTAAATATGCACACAAGTCACTTTAATATGACACTTACAGCATATTTGCACACCCCTGGACATTCCGTTCTATTTATGTTCATTCCATTCCCACATAAATTTCCACAATTCTATATTTTCTATTGTACAGCTAGGTTTTTCTTATTTTTCTTATATTTTTCTTATATCTTCTTATAGTGTATATTTTGTATTTTGTATTATACAGATATTTTATTCTTTCTTACTTAAATTTATTCTTTCGTAGTTAAATTTACTTATATATATATTTCTCAAATTTACTTTTTGTTTTTATTTCCCATATAGATATTCTTTCTTAGATAAAGTAACTTTTACTTTCTATTTTGTTTTTCATATTTATTATTTCCTGTAAATAGTCTTTGTTTAAGGTGACGGGCGGTCGTCTAAGCATTTCACTGCATATCGTACTGTGTATGACTGTGTATGTGACAAATAAAATTTGAATTTGAATTTTGAATTTGTTCAGCCAATACAGGGGGAAGTGAAAGTCAGCAAGAGTGGAAGACCTGTTTTAACTTGCCCATATAGGCTGCTCTACACTACTGTACAGTTTATTACAGCAATGCAAATAGAAAAGAATAATACTTAACACAAGCCTTATCATTCATCCGTTCTATTGCTCAAAAGATATCTTGATACCATATCTGAAAGCTTCATGTGCCGTCTCATAAATAAGCAAAATGTCATTCTCTGTTTTCTTCTTTTTCAACCCATCCCATCCACTCTTAATACTGAAGTGTGAGTCCCCTATCCCCATGTATTGAAAAAAAATCCCATTTTCCAATTTCTAATACAGGCTGTATAAGTAAAGAAGCTAATAAGAATCTATTTGTTCTTTCGCCCATTTACAACAAACCTAGAGAGGAGTATAAAATAGCATGACGGGTACATATTAGATGGTGCATCATGCAAATCAATCAAAAGGTCACTCATGGAAGAGGGGTAATAACCACCCAAGTGAAAGGGGATTTGCAGGCTGAGGACAGTTTCAAACAACAGAAAAAACAGTTTATTTATTTCTTCATAAGTCATTGTTATCCCAGAAGTGCTGCCCATTGGAAACTGGACTTACTTGAAAGTCTTGAAGGTGTTTCACCTCACATTCAAAAGGCTTCATCACTGCCTATTGGTAGGGTTATGTTTAATATGAATTTTATCAATTATGATTATAATTCTGCTTGTTTATTCCAGGTTTTATTGATTACTTGTTTCGATTCCAGAATAGTATGAAAAAGATGTTCAAATAACAAAAATATTTATTCTTTCATCATTTAATCATTCAGTGCAGCAGTTTGGCTGCTAGGGCTGTAATCTCTCTGCACTCTTTAGCTCTCTGATCTTTGAGATGACACTAGCAGAGGTGGTAGCGAAATGATAGGTAAGGTAAGTTTATTTATATAGCACCTTTTAGGCACACAGGTAACTCAAGGTGATTTACAAAACAACAAATTACATTTACAGTTATAATGCAGAATAAAAATAATTATTACATTAACAACAACATTAAATGAAATTTTAAAGACATAAAAAACACAATAAATTAGTAAAAATATAACATTCAAAATACGATAAAACACGACCAGACGAACAGGTCAATAGCAGCAAATTCAGACAGCACCTAAGAATTATGGGAATGCTAGAGTAAACAGTAGTAGCTGTAACTGTCAAATTGACTTTTTGCTTAGGCCCGTGAATAAGTCATTACAATAAACCAGCCTACCGAAAATAAATAGATGTATATGTTTTTCTGTTTCTTGCTTGGATGGGAAACCTTCGATTCTTGCTATATTTGTGAGATGATAGAGATAGAGATGATATATGTAGATATATGACTATTAAGTGGTGTTAAGTTGTACAACAATTTTTAGTCTTTTGTCATTGCAACAAAAACAGCTACTTCGGTTTTATTTGTGTTTAGTTCTAAACAATTTGTATCCATGCACTCACTTATATGTTTAGTACACCTCTTCGGTGACTTTAAGGGATTGTATTCATGTGGGCACACCACAATTTAGAATAGCAAGTCATTAGCATAAATATGGTTGGAGACATTATCAAATACTATAATTGTAGCCAAAGGAAGTGTGTAAATATTAAAAGAAACCCAAAAATTGACCCCTGGGGAATACCACAATGTGATTCTAGTTCGCTCATATTCATAACTGCCTCCTGACACTAAAATGTCCCTGTCTTGTAGGCATGATACGAACCATTAGATCCAAAACCATCCAAACCAACCAACCAAAACAGAGGCAAGTGGCTGTGTCATAGACCGCCGTCTCTGTTGGGAAATGGATGTTACAGTTTGATATAGATGGCCTCTTTTATTATGGGTGTGAGAAAAACTAATTCACTGTTTCGTACTAGAATTCCACCAAAAGAAAAAAATAAATGAAAGACAAACTGACAAAAATGTCGTTCAGCTACATCAATTCTACTAAACGTACACTTATGTGAGTTTGTGTGTGTGCTTTCTGTGCAAGTAAGGAAGTGTTATTTTCACCCTTTTCAAACTAACCTCAGTCCATTTCACACCCACCCACTTGACAGTTATTGGCTGTGACCCGTGCTCCAAGATTGACCTTTTTGACAGCCAATGGGATATTGATTTGCACCCTGTCCCATTCAATTGTTTTCCCTTTTCCAAGCTGTTCCTGTAGGCTTTAGTGAAAAGAAAAAAGAAATGCTTCCATTGTGCAGCTGAGCATCCCGAAGTTTCTGGTCAGTAGCAACTGAACTTGTTTTTAGTTCTTGAAGATGTTTTACCTTCCACCCAGAAGGCTTCATCAGTTCTGACTGACTGGCTGGAGTCCACTGTGGAGTCAGCAAGCCGTTAACACTTGATAGTCACCTGTGGGTTGTTGATCCACCTGGCTTTCATTTGAGTTACTGTGACCACCTGAAACCAAGTGTGAATAACTATGAAACCGCCTGGGTAGTGAAGAGAGAACTGCATTATAAATTGGTGATAAATTGTGCCTTAGGCCACCTCCTCTGTTTAACAATGGTTGTTCAATACTGCAATAAACAGCTTCTTGGACACCTTGTTTGAACCAATTGTTCTCATTGTCCAGAATATGAATATGAACTGCTGAATCCTGTCCTGAGGATCTGGCTCTCCTGTGTTGTGCCATGTGTTTGTAAAGTTGTTCTTTAGTCACTATTACAGATCTGTACATTCTTCATGGCACTGGACCTGAGGTGAGCATGTGCCTGGTGTAGACACAAACACAAATCTACTGCATGGTATTTCTGACACTTTCTGACACTGTGCAAGACTCCAAACATCCTTTTCAAGTCTATCTTTTGAGACTTTCACAGGTAACCCTATCATTTTTGTATGTGGTTGTGAGCACTGTCAAAGCAGTTTTTGAGTACGCATCAGAAAGTATTTCTGTAATACCAGTGTGACACTGAGGGAATGACTACTGCTGCTGACATGCATTTGTTGACCGCTATAAGCCTGTTTTCAAGAATTGTGTTTGTGTTCCAGCAAGCACTGTGCCAACAGTTTGCTCTGATAAATGAAACTCGAATGACAAGTTATTCCTTCATATAATTGTTTTGTAATATACAAATTGTTTAATCATTAGATATATACAGGCCATTCCAGTTACAAATGACTAGTCTTTATTCTTTTATCTTTTGTCACATTTTATCCAAGACTGCTTCCTGCCCAACAGTGCAATTACATACAGTCACATAAGACGAAAATGTCATATCCCTAAAAAAGTGTGGAAAAAGATAGAGGAGAGCAAACATGACTGGCAGCGATAAGAAGAAATAGAGATTTATCAGTCTGTCACTTTTAAAGTATCATTTTTCAGATGGCTGTAGTACAGCGTGTTGTTTGATTTATGTGACATTTTGAATGCCAATCAAATGTCGATCCTGTCAAAATATGCAGTATCTTGCCTAAAGTACAGTTGTCTTCACTGTAGTGCATATATTTATACAGTTTATACTGATTTATATATTATCCATAGACAGTATGATCGAGAAGTTGTAAAAGAAAATAATTAATTGCATCTAACTCTGTTGTAAAACTACTGTGCTAATCTCCACCTGCTCTACATTTAGTGCAAAACAAGAATAGCCTCACTTCTTAGTTTTTATTACAATGCTTTGTATCATGCAAATAAAACGAGTCATTCACATTTTTTCTAGATTAAAACACTGATTTTTATTTAATCTCTTCAATTTCACGCCTGACATAAATTTCAACAGCCTTGATCTTGAAATAGGATAAACCAAGTACATTAAAAACAAAACATTCTCTCCCTGTAATAAATGAAGTGTATCTGTTGATAAGATGACTTGACTTCTAACAGCTGGTTTTAAGAAAGACCTTTTGAGGCTAGAGAGCCCTCATCATTGAAACATTTTCTACTAACTGAAAAGTGGTTTGTGTAGGTTGTCTGTTGTGCAGTCTGTCTTCTGGAGCTTGTCTTCTATGACAGGTGTAATTTCTGGCAGACTGACAGATTTTCCTTCTAGTTTCAGCAGCAAAGAGGTTGATAGATACTATTATGTTTTTTTCATTTGTAATAAAATGATTTGCCCTGTGGCAGCAAAGCACCTTATATAGACCTTCAGAAACTCCTGCAAGTTAAACTGTCTGGGATAAATAAAATACTTGCTAGCTTAGCAACATCAGTGTGCTCACTGAAGAAGACCTTGTTACACTTGTGTTTGTCAATTTCACAATATGAAACCTCTGGTCTAGGCATAATTATCTAATCTATAAAGTAATAGAGTCTTCTAAAAATTGTTCGAGTTGAACTGCAACTGTACTAACACTTTTTTTTTTTATGGTGGGAAACCTAATTAACAGGTGTTTTTTTTTATGATGACCATTTTTACGCAACATAAGTGATAAGTTCCAAATACATTGACATTTAACATATCAGTTAAATCTACAAAATAGTGGCCAATGCGATGCCTGTCTTTAGAGAACAGGGAAGCTGATAGCTGATTTATAATGCTGTTATCTTGTTGTTTTCTCTTTTTGCATTAGATAAAATACAACAATTCAGCAATTACAAATTAGAGGCTAAAGTAAAAAAAAAAAAAGTTTTATTTAATGTATTTCAAAATTTAAAAAGGTTCTGAAACACTAAGTATCTAACTTAGATTCCATACTGTCTCTGAATGCCTCACTAGTGTTTCTGCTCTGAAGAATGGTCACTCATTTGCTACAGAAATATTTAATATGCAGGAAATTTTATATAATTTGCAGGAGTCAGGGAGCCGCTGTTAAAATGCAGGAGGCTCCTGGAATTTCAGAAAGATGTGTTTGTTATTTGGAGAGAGGAATTTACCACATATCTGTGTAAAACATACCAAGTCAGTGTTGATGGTTCCTTCCAGACCCTCTCATAATTGAGTTTACCGACTCTGCCAATTTATGTCATGATTCATTTCTTTATCTTAGTTTCTGTCATATTCTTCTCTGCATTCACACAGTTGTATAGTTGTTTTTGAGTTTAGGTGTTTGTCTTCATTATTTACCTTAGTTTCCCAGTTCATGCACCCTGTGTTCATTTTAGTTATTTTGCCAGTAGTTAGCTTCCCATGTTTGAGTCACTGAGCCTTAGGTTTAAATTTAGCTCATCTGTCTCCATGCTCCAGTCTAGTTAGAATTTGTTCTAGTTAGATATCTTATTTTCCTGTTATGGCCTTTTCCCTCCTACTTTAGTGATTTTCTCTTTATGACTTTGTTTGAGCTTGGTTATCTTTCTGTTCAATTCTATTTGTATTGAAATTATTATTTACCAATCCGTCCACATCTGGTTTTCCATATTTCTCAGCCCCTTGTGCACAGGAAACTACCAGTGCTCCCACACACTCACGCATCTCCCTAATTGTTTTACTACCCACCACTGTTGTGGCTTTAACTTATTGCAAGAGGATTTTTTTTAAGTTAAAATATTTACAGTGTGTTGACAGAACCTCCAACTAAAGTAGTTATATAACCTACTCTTTACTCCTGGTACTCATGGTGTATTTACATTTGCTGTGTATATTTTATCATATTTTTTGATTTGAAACATGGCCTGTCTCCATGATGTAGTGTCAGTTATAAGAACAAAAAAACTTCAAGAATATGCTCCATTTCTTTAAAACTTTTCCTAGGTCTTGGTACCTTAGGTTTCTCTGTAAACATGTCCCCATTTAAAGGCTGCCTATATTCCACATCAGTGGACATGACAGCCAGGAGCCACAGTGTCTGTGGACAGAGCGAGCACACACTCTGTGGACCATGGTAATGGGTGGGAAATGTCAGTGCATCTGTCCATGCCCTCTACCTATCCTTCCCTCCAGCATCAACCTTCCTCCTTCTTTCCTTTTTGCTTTCCCATGGGGCTTTTGTTGGCTGTTGGAGCCATTCATTCACACCGAAGATGAACTGCAGCTCACCTTGTCCTCACTTGTCATGTTTGTTATTGCCTTCTTTTGTTTTTTTCCGAACATTATATGATTTATTTGACAAATGGACACGTGTGTTTTTGACTTACCTACCAAGTGTAGCAGCAATTAGTCAAGCTGAGGAATATTGTCCACATTCATATCAATTTGCCATTGCTGGGAGATGTGAATCCGGCACACAATTATTTTGCAGGTTTATACAACAGTAATAGAAAATGATGGAGTGCTGAGTAGTGGATCCCGTGTGTAGTTTTAACCAGTGTCACCCTCTAAGAGTCAATCAGTGCAGCTCACTGGCAATAATGAGCCTTAGTACTTCTAGTACTCCAAAATCTGATGTGCAACAGGCAGCTTTATGGAGAACAAGAAGCCTGTTAATTTTTCTCTGTCATCTACCCTTTACCAAACCAAGCTTTGACAGCATACACATGTGCTGCTAATACTCTTCCAGATTCACAGACTTGAACTCTCCCTATGCAGGTTATTCCTCTTGATGACTCATTTGCTTGTCGCTATCTTCGCCTCTCTCTCTCTCTCCCCTTCACACTTCAACTCTCCATCCTAGATCCACTTTGTCACTTACTGACAATCTGATAAAATATGGAGCTGATTTTAGCATGCGCTCCACTGATAATCCTGCTAAGCAAGTAGTTAAAGAAAGCTTAAAGATTATTGCTGGAAGAGTACCCAGAAGACCTGTCTAGGGTGTACCCTGCTTCTCGTCCGATAATAGCTGGGATAGGCTCCAGCATGCCCGCGACCCCTGCAAGGACTGAACAGTTCAGATAATGCATGCATGCATAGTCACTCCTTTAAATGCTTGGCTCCAATGAAAAAAATCACTGGTGCTTTTTGTTTCCAGCATCTCCCCTTTTAAACACCTTTTAAGTAACTTTGGCAAGGCAGTGAGCCTTGTTATTGCTCAAATATGGGAGCTCAGTCAGCGACTATAAAAATAAATGTGGCTATAAAATCACATTGAAAAGTAATACATAGCATTATATGGTATAACAATTAATTGGTTCTCAAATGAAATGATAAGGACATTAACAGAAAACCAGGAGCTGTCCTAAATACAATTTTTCTTGAATCTGGAGATGAGGTTCTAATATTCTGTGAACATCTGGACCGTCTTATACAGAATGTAGCAAACTGTACTTAATAAAACTAAATAAATAGCACACCTGGCACAGTTAAAATAGCAGCATGCATAATTCAATAAACAATACCAAGCAAAATGAAGTATAATAAATAAAATTACTACAGGTTGGTAGCGCAGTTGGGACAGATATAACAGCAGCACACAGATTTTAATAAACATTTTTTTCCATTAAAACAAACTGAATAATTCACAATCAGACTGTAAACTCACTAAGCCTTAAGCTAACCCTCATCCTGTTGTGTGCGTGGTTGTTCACATTCTCTGGTAGACATCTCTCTCTTTGTTTACAATGTAGCCTTTGGGGGAAAAATGAACTCGGATGGGGTTTAAGTGGCTGGCATGCAAAGGCACTGTTTGACTGTAGATGCCATTGTACATAGGTTAGCTGTACTGTTTTGCTTCCACCATCCAAATAGGCTAGAATGGATGTTTGTGGTGTCTCTCATATACTGCTTTATTTCCATTCATGCTAGTTGTGTCCCTGTGGTTGGGCAGTTTCATATTTGGGACTCAGCTTTTGTAGTGCAATTCAAATTAAATAATCACTGGTATCTCACATTTAGTTTTTTAAAAAGTGAATATCCAAATATCAAAATTGAAAAGTTAATATCAATCCAACAAACTAATACCAAGATATTTGGGTCATTACATGCTAATGATTTGAATACTATTAGCTTGTAATTAATAGGCACCTATTATTACCTAGTATTTTTGTACATGCAGGGTTTAAACAGTATTCAGTATTAATGTATGTTATGTCGCATGTGTGTAATATGTATGACTATGGTATTATGAGTTAAAGTAGAAGCCACAAACAGCAGCTATGCAGCACAAAAGTGAAATGTGAAATGATCAAGTGAGACAGCGCAGATGGAGGTGAATATGGAAATGTAAGCAAAGTGAATAAAGGAGGGGTGATGGCGGAATGAAGGTTTTCAAACTTAATCAAGATTGAGTAGTTGAATGAGCAGAGATTACACAGAGAGAGATGAGCTTCATCACTGTTGCTGATGTAATGTCAGTGGCTGGCACATCTACCCACACAGGCACAATTTTATATTCCCATTTCCTACGCATTTTATCCTCTCCACCCCTTTCTCTTCTTGTTTTCCTTGGCTCAATTTAGTCATAATGGAGGGGGAAAGGAGAATCACTCTAATCAAGGAAATGAGACATGCACTGTAGATGAGAGGAGATGTGACGTCTCCTGCCAGGTACTGTTGAGAGCCCTGGCGCCATACTGAAGCCCAACTAGCACAAAAACTGCCAGGAGGCTGCATGGCTGATTCAGTGACGTCTAGCTGCCATCCTGATTTTCCAGCACTTAATGAAAAAGCAGAACAAGTGATGCTCACTGAAATCACAGTGCTCCCCTGACCCCAGTTACCTTAAGTTACCTCCTGTCTCTCCAGACTAGACCTAAAGATGATTTTTATATAAAGCTTAGTTTTAGATTAAATTTTTTGGGGATTTACCTCATAAAGATTATGTAAAATCATGGATAGGATTAGGTTTAGGATTTAACTACATCGACTTTAAAATAAACGTGTGTTGAAAATTTCCTACTCATATGGTTCTCCTAGCTAGAAAAAGCAAGTTAAGTGACATTTGCAACTCCTTTTATACTCAACATAATCTAGATGTCCTGTCACACCACTGCGACACAACACCTGAGACACACTGAGCTTGTCACAGCTGTGAGGGGTGAAAACTCATGACATGAATAAGAACATGCTAATATATTGTGGTAGATGGGTTTTACACGACAATGAGCCAATTCTTTTCCCATTCAGCTTGATGCTTACACTCCTGCAAAAAAAAGTTGCAATGTAAAAGGAATGTGATGTGACAGTGACAGGCAAGTGGAATCGTATCTAAACATTATCTGTTTTTTTTAACCTGTGTTTCTATCAAATGCCGTGTATATCTCTTTACTTAGTGTGATTTCAGATTTCATTATTTTCAACTGCCTCTATTTTACATGTCTCTTTTTGAAGTGTTGGACTAGACTGGTCTTATGACGGAGTCTATAATATAAGCAGCTGGAATTCAACTCATCCACACCTACAGCAGAGGTCTCTGAGGTAGTGAAGAAGCTCCTTCTGTAAGCAGACAGACACCAGGTGTGTATGAGATTTGCCTTGAGGTGGGGAAGTTTGTGTACCCCCTTATTTTCCAAATTTATAACAGAGAACAAGTGAACCAGTTACTGGATGTGCTCTGCTTCCCCATGAAAGTGTATGTCAGAGTGCGGGAAAGGAAGAGGAGTGACTCAGGTGAAGCGATGTGGATTCTGTCCTAGAAATGGAACAGTGGACCAGCTCTTCATCTTTACAAGGTCACTGGAAAGTTCATCGGTTATCCATACACATCCTTATAGCAAGACATTAAATTTGATAGTTCAATGTTCAAATTCCTGGCAGAAAGTCAACAAAGTTTACATTCCAATACAAACTGGAAATATTAACATTTGTTTAAATTCACTTGCCCAAAGTGAAGGAGTTTAAGTATCTGTGGGGTCTGGGTTATGAGTGAAGGTAAAACGGGGCACGAGATTGATAAGTGCACTGGTGCATTGTACTGATAATGGTATGGAAGAGGGAGACAAAGCTTTAAAGCTTTCAATCCAGGTTCCACCTTTAAAATATGCAATTAAGTTGTAAAGTAGAGACCAAAGGGATTAGCTTGCAAATACATGCATTCAAAATTAGTGTCTCACATTAGGTGGCCAGGCTCAGCCTTAGAGATAACGTACTGAGCTGCTGCCAGAGCTGCTCTTCCTTCAAGTGGAAAGCCAATTGAGGTGCTTTGGGCATCTGATCAGGATGCCTCCTGGATGTATTCTAATGGAGGTTTTTTGTGTGGGTAGGAGACCCCAGGGTAGCCCCAGAACACACTGAAGAGATTATATATCACATCTATCCTGAGAACACCTCTGGGTCCCACAGGAGAAATTGGAAATGTTGCTTGGGAGAGGACTGTCTGGACTACACTGATTAACTTTACTTCAGTTCAGAGGCAGAAAATGGATGGCTTGAAGGACGGTTGAATGGACGGAGTTCTGTTCTAGTTCTGTTCTCTGTTCCAGTTCATACCAAATGTGCTTGATGTGTTTAGGATCAGGGCTCTCATCAAACCATGTCTTTATAGTCCTTTCTTTGTGCACTGGGACACAGTCATGTTGGAATAGAAAATGGCCTCCCCCAAACTGTTGCCACAAGGTTGGAAGCATAGCATTGTCCAAAAGGTCTTGGTATGCTGAAGCATTGAGGTTGTCGACCAACACACACACACACACCTTCCGTGGCTATTGGAGTGGTAAATTTAGTGCTACTTATAATCAGTCTGAGAACTGCTCCAGTGGTATCCAAAACCTGTCCAAAGCTATGAAAATTAAGCCCTTTAAATTTTATTTTTAATGTTCGATCTTCCCTGATTTCAGCCTAAAACAAACGGGTCTTTAATGGCCTTCATGAAATTAGCAATGGCCACAGCTCTGTTCAGGACATTCAAGTTCTTTTGGCAGTGTCTTTGCAACTGATGCCTCCTTGTGAAGGAAGCAACGAGTGTTGTGTTCTGACTACTGATGAAAACCTTGGCACAACCCATCATGGCAACGACCACTTCAGTAAAGATACTGACACAGTTCTTCCAAGTTACTCCCCTCTGTTGAAAGTACACACTGTATATTCCCTCTGTGTTGTTAGGCATTGTTTTTCAAATGAAAAAAAATTCTCTAAAACTGTCCCCATCTACAAATCAAACTTAAGGCAAGAGCTGTGTATATCATCAACTTGCAGGGAAAATTTCCCACTAGATGAGATTTTTTTCCAAAACCAAGTTTTCAATATCTGCAGACATGTCCCCTTCCAACTGTACAGTCCAACAATGGAAGCTTTGCAATTTCTTTTGCTGCTTGTTGGCCTAACATTTTGTTGACATTTGCTGAGCAGTGTGCATGTTGGCAATATGACTGTCTCTGCAATCGTGTGTGGATTTTTAGCCTTGGCTACTATCTTGGCCATGATATATGTAGCTTCCAGTGCTTTCTCTGACACTTTTGCACACTTCATCATCACTTGCTCTGGTTGGTAATACAGTGCTGTGAAAAATTATTTGCCACCTTCTCGATTTTGTATTTTTTGCATATTTGTCACACTTAAATGATTCAGATCATGAACCTTACTCATAACCTGAGTAAATACAAAATGCTGTTTAAATGTCAATTTCCTCTATTTAGGGAAAAAAGCTGTCTAAACTTGCCTGGCCCTATGTGACAAAGCAATTGTCCCCTAAACCTAATAAGTGGTTGTGCCATGCTTGGCCGCAACAACTATAATCAAGCGGTTGTGATAAATGGTCTTTCACATTGCTTTGGAGGAATTCATGCTACCATCAGTTATGCTAAGTTGTCCAGGTCCTGAAGGTGCGAAGAAGCCCCAGACTTTACACCAACACTAATGTTACACTAGATGTAACACGACGCACACCTTCCAAAAAAGTTTAACTTTTGTCTAATATCACATAATATTTTCCCCAAAGTCTTGGGGATAAGCCAAGTGTTTTTAGGCAAATGAGAGAGAAGCCTTCGTGTTTGTTTTGGTCAGTAGTGGCTTTTGCCTGTGAACTCTCCCGTGGATGCCATTTTACCCATTCTCTTTATTATTGTTGAATCATGACTTTAACTGAAGCAAGTGAGGTCTGCGGTTCTTTAGATGTCTTTCTGGGTTCTTTTATGACCTCCTGGATAAATATTTATTGTGTTTTTTGAGGAATTTTGGTAGACCAACCACTTCTGGAGAGGTTCACTGGAAAGAATGGGGATGGCAATTACTTTTTCATATAGGGCCAGGCAGGGTTGGACAGCTTTTTTCACTTAAGAAATGTAACCATAATTTAAAATTATTCTGTATTTACTTTGTGTAAAATTAAAATGTGTTTGTCATACTTGAATGACAGACAATCAAACATCCAAAAAAAACCCACTGCATAGTCATACGCTGAACCTCTTATTGACGTTGCGACATCCAGTGGAATATAGGAGGCAAATGTTGATGATAATATAATTTGAATTATATAGTTGTGTAATTCGTAAATTGTGTAATCAAGTATTCTATCAATTATCACAACAGTTATTCAACTAATGGAAAATGGGAATTTTTTAATGTATTTTTTATACATTTTTTGATTGCAGACAATAATATTGCTTGTATAAACTACACCTGTTTAGGTGCCCTATTTAAGGGCAATGTTATGTTCTGGGTTTTAAGATTTATTTATTTATTTTCTAAAATGCTAATATCACTAATAAATATACATAACTACTGCCTTTGTTTCAACTTAACTATAGCCAAGGCATAATGGCAGCCTTTACTGTCTTCTTGGTCTTGGCTTTGTGAGATTTACAGGAGGCACTAACAAATGGACAGGAAGGTTGGAACAAGAGTCATAACATAACATAGTCATAACACAATGTTGCCAGTGTCAGTGGCTTTATCAGTCTATGAGCAAAGCATTTAAAATAGAAGTTGGAAGTATGTTATCAGAAGCTCCTAGTGCATTGTAACATTGATTTGAAGTCTTCAGTGTGAAGATAGGCTCTATATATAGCATAACAAGATAAAGCTCAGTTCTCAAAAGTTCAAACTGGAAAATGTGTATGCTACAAGTGACACATGCTAGAAAGATAAATCACATAGCAAATATTTTGCTAGATGTAAAATATGTTATCTAAAAAAAGAACACAAAGGAGGAACCAGTAATTAATTTCTTTTAGTATGGGTGTGTTGTTTGAATGTTTGTAAAAACTGACTCAGATAATATGTGCGGATCATATTAACACTATGACCTCACACTCGTGTACATGTATAGATAGCAATTTGTTGTCTGTGTGTTACTTAAGCCCCACTGATCATTCAGCCTTTTGGCCTCTAATGATGCTTTTTAAAGCATCATTGCAAAAAATGCAAATACTTACATATTATATATTATTTATATAATGTGCTTACTGTGTTTATTAAATGTGGTCATGCTAACTTAACTTGTTTACTTGGACTTACCCTCTGTCACACTGTATTTGTTATCCTGAATGTTTTTTCTGTTTGTTGTAATCAAACAGAATTGAGTGGTCATTCCATCTTAGCTGTAAAAAGGCAGAATAAAGGATGAAAAGAGAGATCTTAAATGTAATGACATGGTCTTAAATTTCTGTATACATTCCCCAGTCTGATTTCTCCTTTTAAGTGCCTGTGGACACTAGATGAGATCAAAGAGTAGCCATCAATGTAAGGTCACTTCCCTTGATGTTTATCTCCACCCTCACAAGAAACATTTTAAGTTACCTGTAAACATCTGCTGTGTAACCTCTTGCCTTATATGAATCACTCATCGATCATAAAGTACAAAGTCATAAAGTCAGACTGAAAGCTTGTGGTAAAATTAATTTAATCTTTCAAAATAATAAGCCATCAAATCTAGTATAAACATGCTTTTATTTGATGGTCAAGATGGAGTGTAGACATAAAATAGACAGATCAGACTTGTGTGTGCTGCAGCTATATGATGATGATCATTATTATTGAAAGTAAAACATATTATTCAGAAAATAAGAAATGAATTGTTTTTGGACTCCTTGGACTCAATAGGGGGATACAGATATAGCATTTATGTTTGCTATGTGTTCAAAGCTCTAACACAACTTGTTCTAGACAGTGTTGGATTAATGGCAAAAATGAACTTCTTAATAATCCCTGGTCTTCCAATCCTAGAGCTAGAGCTGGATTAAAGCTAAATTTTAACACAGGACCTTAAAATGTCAGTTAATACTGCACTTGAGCGATATTATTTACAACCTATCAAACAAATTCTTACTAAAATTAGCACAATAGTGGAAGTAAGCCAAGAGCTTTTATAGCCTTTTGACTCCTCACAGTGGCGCTATATGTTTACACGTTTGTCAACATAAATTTGAGTAAAGTGTCACTGTTATTCCAGTGTAAACAGTGTCCTAATGTATTTTAATGGTTGAAATTACAATAGCTTTAAAGCACTCTGTTGTTTTACACAGTTTTCACTGGTTCGTTAAGCAAAGTATGTAAGTTGTAACTGCCCTGCAGAATCACATATAAAGATGGTATATGGAAGTAGTTTCTGAAATATAAGCAGAATAACATAATTTGTCTGTGCCTACAAAACAAGCACCATAGAAAATAAGTGAATGTAATGATGGTTTGGTTAGGTTTAGCCATGGTCATCATAGCTTAAAAGAGCAAAAGTTGCCTGTGTAGAGTGTACAGTCATGCTTGCTTCCAACATGTACTTTGCATGCTACCAAATGTTCCAGCACATAAACATAAAAACACAGGACTAAACCAATGACAGCTTATCTTAAAGTCTCTTTCCAATAAACTTGATGATTTTTCAAACTCAAGTCTTAGCTTGTGTTGATATTAATACACTCAAGTTTGCATTTAGCTTCAGCAGTCAGAGGACATTATAGTTTGTCCTCACAGCTTCAAAGAGCATTTTTAGGGTTAAAACCATCTTTTAGGGTTAAGGTTAAAATTTGATTTTGTTAGGGTTTGGGTTAAGCGTTTAGTTGTGATGGTTAGGGGTTAGGTTAAAGGGCTAGGGAATGCATTATGTCAGTGAGTGTCCTCAGAAGTATTGAGGAACATGTGTGTGTGTAAGATTAACTTCAGCACCAACACTGGTTTAATGACTTCATAATTTTGTGCTCTGACCTCATTAAAATGCCCAATAATTTCATTCATGTGTAAGGTA
>OMLM01021002.1:2509-15192 GCA_900302695.1 Helostoma temminkii | reverse complement strand
GCAGAAGCACGTGGGTGACACTACACACAACATGTTGTCCTTCATTGTCTTTCAATGAAGTAGCTAACCATTTATGCTGCCCCAAACACACACACACGTGCACACACACACACACACACACACACAGGAAACTTTACTTAATACTTACAGGGCAACAAAGGTTATATGTGTGTGTGTTCCCTTCAACAGTACAACTAAAGTTATCAGCAAACTCCAAGTACACACATCATTTTGAGAAAAATCACCACTGCTTTTTGAACCTTTGACCTTTGACCCTGCTGAGTTGTAGCTCTGCATTCCCTCAGTGGAAATAACATCTTGTTTAGGTAACACAACTCACATTACCTGTTCTGCCTCAACTGGGCACCCACATCATCATGTTTGCTCTGGCTCAGAGTGCTATCACTGTATCATTAGCTGTACAGAACACAGCATCTGTTATTCACGTGTAGCAACTTTTAAGGTGGGATTTATTGACTCAATTGGACTGTTTTATGCGGAAACACCAAGATGACTCATGAGTGATTCAGTTTATTGATGAGTGAATATTTTCTAGTTTATGAGTCTGACTGTAAGCAAATTGAACAACTTATGGGAAAATCAGTCATAGTTTAAAGACAATGTTAACACAGCAAATCTGAAATTTGAGAGAATAATTATCACATGACAAAATAAATTATTAGTTGCAATTGCAGTGTTTGTCTGTTTGTTCTTAAACCTCTTTGTGGTGTTCACAGCACCACAAAGAAATGAATGAATAAACAGGCTTTAACACACCTGCACTGAATATAGAATTTTAGTGATAAACACGGGACTCAATACATGCAAACACATTCACAGTCAGCAGACACACATGCAACCACACACACTGCAGCACTACTGCACATACTGTACGGTACACCCTCCCACCCCCACTTGCTAAACACACACACAGACACACACACACACACACACACACACACACGCTTCTACAGAGCTGAGTTCTGGCCATGGACACTGTCCTGTACATGGCCCCTGACAGAAATGTGTGAGCCAAGATATGTTGACCTAAATACAACCCAACCTTATACAACCCAGTGAGCTGCAATTTCCACTTGAGTCTTCACATAAACATGTACCAGCATGATGAATGTGTTTCTGAAACAGTGACGTAGGCTCAGATCAGTGCAGAGAACGCTTGGGAGAAAAGCATGAAAACCATCATAGAGTCTGAATGATTGCATTAGTTTCAATGTAGCAGTGTAGTTGTCAATGCAAAGTCAAATATACATTAAAAAAATATTAAGCATTGCCACTAGACTATAGCTTATTTCTGTACTGTACATGTACTGCACTGTAAGTTTGTCTCTCTCCCCCAGACTCAGGCTCCAGTCCAGAGCCTTCACCAGCTGTGTTCAGGTGTAAGGACAACTGTGTGAGACACAAACAGCTCTCCCTCTGGGTCAATGTGGAAACGCCTCCTGGTAAACTTTTTTCACATTCATGTTCATATAGTACACTTTTCTGGCAGGGCTTTACACCTGATCACATCCTTGACGCTATACACGTATAGCAGCACTTTTCCATGTTGACCGTCAAATACAGCAAACAAACATGGCTATCGTCTGGATCTCCCATTTTTGTAGTGTACTTCTACACACCCCGAAGTGTAGTATGAATACAAGCGCATTCATAAGACAAGTACAGATTCAGCAGAGTGCAAGTATGAACTGGCCATTAGTCACTTCCCTGTCTGACTGTTCTTTCCATAAGAACATAAATCTTAAAGAGATGCCACATATAGAATGTTTCTTATCTATTTCTACCCTAATAGCTGCAGGACCAAAGTGGGGCAAACACTAGAATGATGAAGACTATCTTCATCTGCAGATGAAAATACACTGTGCTTGATGTTGCATGAATGTGATTTGAAGCATGTCACTGCAGCTAACCCAGGGCTACAAGGCAGAAGAGAGCAGTGATCAGTGCACCTAGTGAACCAGAAAAACTGCAGCACAGAAGAACAACTGAGCCTCAGCTGTACAGAAAGGAAGCATTAGGATCCAACACAATGTTATTTCTAACATTAAATGTTGATTTTGTTGCACATCAAGTCAATTATAGTTCAGATTTCATAAGTTTATTTAAAGCTGTTAGGTCATGTAACACCTATAAGCTGGGTTCTCTTACTGTGACAATATTCCCTTCCTTTCAGGACTACCAGGTGTGACTGGAACTAAAGCGCTGCAGGTCAACATTGTCCTGGGGTTTTCTTCTTCTCTTCCCTTCTCCAAACCAAGCAGCCCTACTGTCCGGGACAACAAGTAGAAGGAAACAAGCGCACCCTGTTGTTGCAGAAGAAATCATAACTTCCTATTTCTCAGCATCCTTGGTTGAGAGGATATGACAGTCAGGCTGGACTACCACAAGACATTTAACTCTGAGTAATAAGACACAGATACAACACAGTGACTAATGATACTGAATACTGTGTCAATACTGAAGCCTACTGATGTCAAAAATTCAACATGGAACTGGAGGCCTCAAGTTAAGTCAATAGCTGTGGCACACCATCAAAAAGTGTAAATCTAAAGCTCAATCTGGACCTGGACCTCCAGTAACAATGAACCTCACTGAAAATACACATATTTATCACTCTGTGGTTGTTTGCAGTGAGTTATTTTAACTCCAGTGTCAAGTTAAATGTACAAGGCACTGATGACAGTAAAATAAGTCATGATTACCTAACATGAGTTTACAGACGTGTTAAGTTTGACTTTATAGTTGATGCTCGTTTGTGACTTTCCAAACAAATGAACATCTGCAGCAGCTCATCAGCTTCAGAGTGTTTTCTTATCATCCAACAGGAGCCAGAGTGTGTGTATTTAGCAGGGTAAAGTAATCTTGATAACTGCCATGTAGAAAAACAGAACAATGAGAAAAGCTGGAAACACTCCATGGCTGTCACATATCACCTGCACATTTTACAATGCACATGCCCCCACCATGTATCCAGATCCTTTCCTTTGCTGCAAGCTCTTTGTCAGTTTCACCTTTCTGTGCAGCTACCTAGCTGTATACTATAGACTCTAGCTACAGATGAATGTTGTATCACCACTTATTACAAAATATTACAACTACAGGAGATGCAATCTTGCTTTAGTTACATTTTTTAACCAGGGTTTATGACAGGGATTCCCAACCCTGCTCCTCACGGCCCACTGTCCTGTTAGTTTTCCAACCTTCCATACTCTACCCACTGCTGATTCCCTGGATCCCATCAACCAGAAGCTGGAAGGACAGTTGGAGCAGTTTAAGACAGAACACTGGTTAAAATCCAGTGTTAAAAATTAATCCAGTAAGTATTTTATTTTATTCTAATGAATAATGGCACCAGTTTGAAGTATAGGGAATCTAATATTAGAACAATTTTTCCATTCTATGTTTACCCAAGAGCCACAGAAACTGATCACAGGCCTCCCAGACAAGCAGTAACACTTGGCTACCATCACTCTCTGACAGACATGTCCACACGGATGTCAGCACTGACACTGCAGGGGTCACAACAGATAATCAGATAAAGTGAAGACTACAGACCTTGGACTGTTTCACTTTGTCCACATTTTATCAGCTAATTAATTGACAAAAGTAACAATGTAATGATTAGTTAATGACGCTGATGTTTAGCATGTGACCCAGTGCCATAACCAGAGCCAAAGCAGAGAAGACATGTGACTGAGGAAAGAGAATCACCTCCTTCTCTTCCACTTTTAATTGACCCCTTGCACTCAGTGACCTGGAAAAACTGCAGCGTAGGAGGACAACCGACCGCTCCGCTTGTTAAACGAGCCACAGAACAAATCCTCTTTTCAGCTCTGCAGAGGGGCCACTTTGCAGCAGCACTGCCCATTGTTTGTCTTTCCCCTGTTTCACAGGGGCAGGCGGACAGACTGAGGGGTGAATAGATGACAAGAGTGCTTATACAAACCTATTTTACAGTCACCTGGCAAAAACCTTGCGTCAGGATTTGTGCTGCCCTACAGTCAGCACAGAGAGTTTTCTCTGTCAGAGGATAAAGGGACTTTTTGGGTTTGAGCTGTGGCGAAAAGGAAAAGGTTATGATGGTTGGTGTTTGCTTTCTGCATTGTCAACACCCCTTACTGTGTATATGATTACATAGGCAAGCTGGGCAGTGTGCATGATCAAAGGCACTGAGATAACCATACCTAGACCTGGATCTAAGGCTGCTACAAGATAATGTTCACTGTGTGTTACAGCTGCAGACAATGAACAATACAACCACAACACAGTAATTCTAGTTGTCTGAGTTGAGTATCACACTACTATTCCAAATTACTCGAATGTATAGATACCTGTTGCCTTAACCATTTTGGTTTTTACCAGTTTAATTCTTACTAACTGTAGTAAACACAAAAATGAATTACAACACTCATATATGATAGGCTGGCTGCAGACCAGCTCTTAACATGTGAAACTATGACTGTAGTCTGAATGCCAGTTAACAGCGTAGTCAGCAATAAACAGTGCAAAAGACATTTCATAATCACTGTTAATAGCGGCTGTGGATCAGGAGGTTGAGCAGTCGTCTACCGATCAGTGGTTCGATTCCTTCAGTCATATGTCAAAGTGTCCTTAAGAAAGAAACTGAACCCCAAGTTGCCCCTGATGTGTCAGGTCAACTGCCTAGCAGCTCTGCCATCGGTGTGTGAGTGTGTGTGAGCAAATGGGTGAATGAGAAGCAGTGTAAAAGCGCTTTGAATACCCATGACGTAGAAAAGCGCTATATGAGTGCAGACCATTTACCATTTAGTTAGATTGGTTCAAAGCAGAGCAAAATACAGTTGTATATTAGTTGAGGCCATGACTTTGTGTATATCAAAGGGAAAAAGTGGTGAAGTGATGACAACACAATTTCCAAAAAAATGTTGCAAGGCCAGCACATCTGTTGTTTTTAGTGAAGAAACAATGTCAACACCTCATAGAAATAAACTGGATCGAGTCCAAAGAAAGCAGCAGCATACATCACTGTGGTTCATGTCCAAGTGACATAAGATGGATAAGGTGAACTGAATGTTCCCGAGCGTGGGAAATATGTCATGTGTTAGAGTAGGAGGATTTTGCATATATATTTACTTACAGTTCTGAGACCTGGTGTGCAGTCAGAATATTTTGTGATCTGAATGAGACTTTTATCAAAATTTCCCTGTAAGGACAACTTGCCATGTACGTTCAAAGAGGGAGACCCCAATATATTCATACTTAGAGAGGACACAAATAGTGTCTACACATGGTGTTAGAGCACCAACACCTAATCTGAATTTATGTTCCACATGTGGTGGGTATTTAAACATTTAGGCAGCGGTTACACAACTAGATGCAGCAGCAGCAGTTAAGAGAACAGAGTGCTGCTCTTTCAGTGTTTACTTTGTTCCTGGAATAGCCCTGTACAGAAGCAGTCAACCACTCCCTAGCAAACACAGACACTTTATGCACAGGTCCTTGTAGGGCTGTTTCCTCCAACAGCGATGGATGTTGACATTTTCTTCTTTTAACCACTGGGAATTAATTGCTCAAGGCACATGTTTGCTTTTACTGTAGCGAAGACCAGTGAACACAACACAGAACATTAGGCTGCAAGAGTCTACTTTATTGCATTTGCAATCACAGAGTGACAAAGTGAAAAAACAAAGATGTGGATGTGAATGCACCACATTATTACAAACACAGTACAAATGTTAGAAAAGGAGAACTTGTTTTATTATTTTCATTTTTTTTGGTTGTGAATAAAAAACAAACACACACAAGTAAGGCAGCCTATACTACAATGAATCATATATATAAAAAAACTAATAAAGTTGTAAACGGGACGTCCTCCCGTCACCTAGCGTTGGTCGTTGGTGTGATTCCCCCAGGGTGCGGTGTGGATCAATGTGAGATTGCAGGATCAGGAGGAGGTGGGGCTTCCTGCGTCACTGCTCTCACTCACCTGGCGCTGCATCACCATCTCCTTGGCAACACAGGTGATCTGACCATTTGTCACCACACCCTGAACCCCCGCCCTGAGAGAGGGATAGAGTGATATTGATGAAGTGCAGTGTTGAACAGAAAGGATGTGTGTTTGTGAAAATGCAGCTCCAAAAACAAAATAAGTTCGTCAAGACTATAACTAGGATTTAAAACATTAAGATACAGTGTGTATTATAGGACAAGTCAGTGTGTGTTTGCACTTATGCTTACTTCTGCTGTGCCTCCTCAGTCAGTGGGGTCATCCCTGGCTGCTTCCCAAAGAAGAAACTGGACCACCAATGGCCAGAGTCCTGCTTGGGGAGTCCTGTGGAGGCACATAATGAAGGCATAAGACCTACAGTTCATACAGAGCACAACATCCCTACTGTCAACTTCACTTCCATTTGTGTGTGGCATTAAACCTTTTGCCTTACAGTTCACACCACCTCTTATATTCTTTTTTATTCTTCTTTCTTTCCACTCACCCCAACCGGCTGAGGCAGATGGCCGCCCACCTTGAGCCTGGTTCTGCTGGAGGTTTCTTCCTTTCTTAAAAAGGGAGTTTTTCCTCTCCACTGCCTAGTGCTTGCTCAAAGGAGGATTTGTAATTGTAAAGTGCCTTGAGATGACTTTTGTTGTGATTTGGCGCTATATAAATAAAGTTGAATTGAATTAAAATTATATTTACTTTCTTAATATTTTAGCCACCTTGTAGACAGCAGCTGCTGTGTGTGTCTGAAATGAGTCTGGATCCATAAGCCACAGTCTGAGGGAAACAGAACTCAGGTTTCCTCCATTAGGAATCAGCTGTGTGTTTGGATTGTGGTGTCAAACTGACTGTGACACAGTTAGTGAACAGCTGCATTTACATGCAAGTAGTATTTACAGTAATGCTCTGAGCCACATTTAGCTTGTAGGTCAAGTTAAATTTCAAACTGGTGCTAGTGTGTGTTGTACATATGTGAGGAGGCAACAGCCTTTCACAAAACTCTTTAACAGAAACTATGATATCCTTTCTAAAAAGGCAATTATTATAATACTAAAGTAACAACAAGCAGGAACTGCATACTTTCTGTTTAAGAACTACAGTATAAACAGAAATGTAATTCACTTGTCCTAGTTATGTCTTGCTTTTACATTTACAGACAGTAATAGTAATAAAGTTGGCTGCACAGTTTGTGTACATACACTTTTCCTCTTTCACCTTTTTTCATTTGCAGCACTGTGATGAAGTGTGTGTGGCCGTGTGACAAATCTTAGCACCCTGACATCATAAAGCTGACTCACTAGTTAAAACCAACCTGCCAACTGTTGACCCAGATGGTCTGCACATAAAGCTGCAGTGACATGCTGATCCAGGGTTACTGGCCAAGGTTGTTCCATGTTAATACTGACAACACTAAAGGACTGAATGAGAGTTTCATCTTGATGAAATTCCCAAATTTTGAGGGAAAAGTGAAAATACATGAGGGAAAGTGACTTGCCTGCTAGATTAGAATGAGCCAGATTAGACCAGAAACAACTACAGTGACTGTGTGGTCTGAGGCAACAGCTGACTCTGCCACAGTAATCCTGTTTAGTGTACACCTCTCACCAACGTAACCAGTTCATAAAATCACTGCCCCAACTATAAACTGGGTGTGAGTGAGAAATGTTGGACAAGGAACAAAAACAAAGATATGCCCTGATGAACAAAAAACATTCTGGTCTTGTACAGAAACACAGTGGTTGTTTTTTTTCCTCCACCAGCAGAACACAATTTTCCTTCACAGCAGCAGCTGTGACACACTTGATTTGTTTGTAACCAATAGTCACTCATGTTGACACTAATAAACCTGTAGTGTACAGTGATTCTAAACGACTTATGCACATCGTTTTCTGAAAATATGATTAACATAGTGTAATGGAGCGAGCTGAGAGGCTTTCCCACATTCACAAGCAAATAATGCCACAGGGAAACCTTTAATGGAGTTTTCCCAACAAGAAACATTTAAGGCAAAAACACACACCTGGATGGTGGGGGATGACCTCTCCACTGTACTCTGAACTGCCGCATGAGCTGCTGCTGGACGTAGAGCCGATGCGCCCTGCGGGAAGAGAGGGAAAGTGAACTGTAACAGGTGGAGAAGACCAAATGTTCTTACTTAGTGGAGGGAAGAACAGGGATCCTGAACATTAAATCCATTATGTGAGGAGCAACTCTGTAGCTGTAATATAACTTTGATTTGATTTGCTGAGATGGGTCACAGGTCTGTTTGGTACTATGGAGCACCTAAACAGAACACATATATAATGTACATCCTACCACTTTAACAAAGACATATCAAGAAACTATCTGACTGAAAAGCTACCTTATGTGTAAGAACTAAAAAGGAGGAAGGAAGGGTGGTGTCTAGAGAAAATGCTCTGTCATTTCCCCTTACAATTTAAATCTGGCTTGACATGTCAGGACTGTAAACTGATAGAATATTGTACCATGTATCACTTACAGCTAATACTATCATGTACCAAATTATTTCATCCTGATCATTTTTTAGTCAGGGAAGCCAAAACAAAACACAGCTGATATTTCATTCTAGCCACTCAGATTTATCTTTAGCTTATCCTGTGGGTGTACTGTCAAAACTGTGACTGAGCACACAACCATGTATCGAGGCAAAGCATCTATCCATGAACTGAACCACAAAGTCTTCATACTCAGCTGAGGCTAAGCACATCTAGCTTTTCACCTCTAAAGAACACTACAGGAAGAAGGACGGTGTGATAAGAGACTAAAAGACAACCGGACTCACTTCGGTAGTAGTCAGTGGTCGCCACAAGAGAACCGCCTGCTGGAATAGCTGCCATTTTTCTGTAGTTGGTTGCGGTACACTGTGCTTGATGGAAACCTAGAGATGAAAGGTAGGAGCAGAGTCACGCTGGGTTACACTGCTCACCAATATTCTTTCCAAATACATTTATAAACATGGGTCCAAAGCAGAAATCATGAAGCTATAACTGATGATTCATTTGATTCAAACTTATTTATTTGACACAGACATTTGTATGCATTCATGGAGGAAACAAAATCTAATCCTATTAGGTAGGTGATGGACTACCTTATCAGTCAACCAACAATTTCAGCACCAATTATGATTATTCATATTCAGGAAAGCTGTTGTGCACTGCAGATGAAAACAAACTCGAGGCTTCCAACCACAACAAAGAAAATATGAATCCACTGTAAGTTTAACAGGTCATGCCTCACAGCCCAAGCTCAGCATTTCTGAACGAATTAATGTATTTGGGTTTATTATGTGCAGACCTGGTAATGTCCCGCACGTCCACATCATACGTAAAGTGACGTCAGCCTGTTGTGTTGGGGTGTTGTTTACATTAAACCATCACTGCGCCAAACCGACATTTTGACGTTTTTTCTTTTTCGTGACAAATGGTAGACTAAAAGCATAATCAACAGAGATGCTGAGTATAAATAACGGGTGACTTAAAGGAGAGAAAACCTCCCTCATGTTGGTTTCTTTCTCCTGTACAGATGATATTTAGCCTTTAATAAAGAGAAAAACATTATCGAGCAGTCTTCTGACAGTAAAGTCGTGTTTCTTCTTGTCGTTTTTGCTTCGAAACCACAGATGGTTTTATACGCATTAGAATCTTAATCCAACGTGTAAAGACTCATTGCAAAACATTTATTATTCTGCGTTTTTCATACAACAAAGACACCCACATCACTAGGCGACAGCTGCTATTATCACATGCTAGCTAGTTAGCATCGTTAGCTCGTCCCATCAGCAGAAAACCCACCGGCATTACCACCATTTTCTAGCCCCACACCACACAGGGGAATCCTCACCTTTTAGTGACCCAGACGTGCTTGGTGTTAAGTAGCACCCAATTCAACTCAGTCGGCGAGGCTAGGGGAGTAAACGCTAGGCGACGGGGCCCATTTGAAAATAAGTTTTGGGTAAATATAACCCTCCAACGTCCGAACGGATTTCGATACTTCTTCTTGTTCTATGCTGGCCGCTTCGCGCATTTATATAGACAGAATGACGTCATCCACCCGGAGGAGGGGTCAAAAACTAACTGTTCCTCATAATGTGTGGGTTCATTTATACGGCACCTCCTCCAATTCTGGAAAATGTCTCGTCTGACTACTTTTTTAGCTTACTTGAAAAAAAAAACTATTCGTGTTGGTGTTGAAACCTGACTGAATGATGTAAGGACGGATCCTACCTCCTTTTGCTTTTAAAGTTTTTCTTTTTGTTACACGCCTGAGATAATTGACCTGACAGCAGACTTGCTCAGAGGCCATTTAAGTCTTCACCTTGAGTGTTGGAATTCAAAATACACTGAAAAATACAATACAATACAAATACAAAAAATACAATTCAACATCTTTTTTAGCTACCTGAGCTGCTTGGTTTTATGCCACCACTTTTACAGAGAGCTCTTCAGTCTTAACTGTGGACAAGCAGCCTCAAAATTCTGTCTCAATTCCAAAGCCCCTTAGTTTCCAACCTGGTTTCACCCTAAACTATTCGATGGGACATTTAACATTTAACTAATTGTACTGAGTGTTAATGTAAAGTGTTGTTGACTATAGTTTCACTACTTAAAGATGTTTCCTGTTTATTCAGGCCACATTTGAGTGACTTCCACAGTGTCATGCTGCCAGAGGACTCATCCTAACCTGACCACTAATCACTGCTCACACAGCCCCCTGCTGTGGTGGACTTTATGAACTGCAGCAGTGTCATTACACATCCATTAGAAAGAAGGACTAGGAGTTTTCATTCAACACTTGTTTTGACAGTAAAAAACACAAATGGGCTGCACACCAATGAAAGTAAAGTAAAATCCTTTAAAAGAAAAAAATATTTATTATGAATTAATTTCACATCGTATGTATTTTAAACAACAAACAGGATTTGAAGAATAAATGTAATGACAATGAAAATGATATGAACTAATAATATCTGTGTTATCCAGAGACTCGCTGTGGAAAAAACAGCACTACTACCCAGATCTTCTTGTAATACAGATAAAATACTCTATTATAGGTGAAAGCCATGCTTTGAAAACATGTCGTTAATGTATAGTGACAGCGGGTAGCACAGAGATAGCTGTAAAAGCAGCAGGGCAGAGGGCTTTGAGAAGAAGCTTTAGGAACTCCTGCTTTAACAGAAGGATCCTCCAGCAGAACCAGTGTTTGGTGTGATCAGAGTCGATTTAGAAGCTCTAGAACGCTTTCTACTACTGTGGGTGTAATAAGATGGAGATCCTCATACGTTGTCGGCAGGATTCGAACCTGCGCGGGGAGACCCCAAAGGATTTCTAGTCCATCGCCTTAACCACTCGACCACGACAACTCACACAGCAACTCCTTTCTACTGATGTTGCAGAGCCGATTTTAACCACTCCATGTATGACAGGTGCCTAATTCCTGCTCTGCTCACTCTGCAGTCAGTATAACCATGTCCACCTGTGTCACTCCCTTTAAAAGCTGGAGCATTTCCCTCAGTTCTCTGCCAGATGGTCAACACAGTTCACCTGTGTTGTTGCGTTAATTGTCATTTTGGTGGTTATCGACCCTAAACCCCTGCTGGACCTGATTTCTGCTGTTCCTTTGCTTTTTGTAAGTCTGTGACATCGCTATCTGTTTTTCACTCTTTCTGGAACTGAATAAAACTTTAGTTTTTGTGGACTGAGACCTTAAGTTGTGAAATCTTTGGTTTATTGCTGAAGCCAAGCTTTGAGAGCACAATTATTCAGCCAAACTTCTAGAGTTATTATATTTGTCTTCATTTATGTTGGCAATGACAGTCAGCAACTTCAAGTATTTAAACCCACCAGCAGGGTGAGAAAGAGATTCGTCCAGCCATTAAACACGAGAATAATATAGTGTATAAGATAACACTCAGATGATCACTTGTAACAGCTACACAAATACAAGCAAGGAGAACAAAACAGCTCTGGTCAAAGTCACAATCTTCTGTTGGCTTCAGACAATGGATTTCTCTCTGTACTTGTCTTCACTAGAACAGACTAGAACCTGTCATTGGGTTTAAAGTAATAGCACTAGCTTGGATGAACTCCTATCTGTCAGATTCCAATTTGTTTATGTTAATGATGAGTCTTCCTTGCACACAATAGTTAGTTATGGAGTTCCACAGGGTTCTGTGCTTGGGCTGATACTTTTATGTTTTCTTTCTCCTGTAGTTGTGATGCCTCCATCAGTGCCAGATGCCATTACTATGAGCCAACTGATCCTGGTATAACCAATCTAATAAAGTTAAAGTTGACCACAGAGATGCCAAAAACCACTGAGTTAGTTGAAAATGTTTACATCTTTAAGTGGCACCTTTGGTATTAAACATTTTTGACTTTTGACCACACAAGGGTTAACAAAAACATGGTGGTAAAGGTTCACCACCGGCATGAGACAAATGTAGAACCAGGCTGTCTGTGGCCTCTACTCTGAAGTTGGACTACTAACAAAAACACAATATGATTTCACTGAAGACATGGGTCAGACGATGTTCACTCTTGGTGTTTGATGCAGCCTAGCTTCTCATTTAGTCACCATTTTATGAAATCACATTAAACAGTAAAACGTGTAGACAGAGGCCAGAGAATGATGCTTTGAGGAGAAGCTTTGGGAACTCCTGCTTCAACAG
>OMLM01021001.1:35374-46471 GCA_900302695.1 Helostoma temminkii | reverse complement strand
CTGTTCCCACAAAGTTGGAAGCATGGAATTGTCCAAAATGTCTTGGAATGCTGAAGCATTCAGAGTTCCTTTCACTGGAACTAAGGGGCCAAACCCAGCTCCTGAAAAACAACCCCACACCATAATTCCCCCTCCACCAAACTTTATACTTGGCACAATGCAGTCAGACAAGTTCTCCTGGCAACTGCCAAACCCAGACTCGTCCATCAGATTGCCAGATGGAGAAGCGTGATTTGTCACTCCAGAGAACGCGTCTCCACTGCTCTAGAGTCCAGTGGTGGCGTGCTTTACACCACTGCATCCAACGCTTTGCATTGCACTTGGTGATGTATGGCTTGGCTGCAGTTGCTCGGCCATGGAAACCCATTCCATGAAGCTCTCTGCGCACTGTTCTTGAGCTAATCTGAAGGCCACATGAAGTTTGGAGGTCTGTAGCGATTGACTCTGTGGAAAGTTGGTGACCTCTCGCACTGTGCACCTCAGCATCCACTGACCCAGCTCCATCAGTTTTCGTGGCCTACCACTTCATGGCTGAGTTGCTATCGTTCCCAAACACTTCCACGTTCTTATAATACAGCTGAAAGTTGACTGTGGAATATTTAGGAGCGAGGAAATTTCACGACTGGATTTATTGCACAGGTGGCATCCTATCCCAGTTCCACGCTGGATTTCTCTGAGCTCCTGAGAGCGACCCATTCTTTCACAATTTTGTAAAAACAGTCTGCATGCCTGGGTGCTTGATTTTATACACCTGTGGCCATGGAAGTGATGGGAACACCTGATTCCGATTATTTGGATGGGTGAGCGAATACTTTTGGCAATATAGTGTATATACAGTGCTGTAAAAAGTTATTTGCTCTCTTCCTTTAATTTTTGCCACACTTAAATGATTCAGATCATCAAACAAATTTTAATATTACATTTAATATTATGTTTTTAAATTATGATTTTATTTAAAAGCTGCCCACCCTACCCTGACTCACCCTTTGTAAAAAAGTAATTCTTGCTAAATCATGATTGAACTGGGATTAACCACATTTTTTGAAAAGCTGAGTTCATTTTCACTTATCACACCAAGGCCTGATTTCTGCCAGAAATGCTTGATCAATAAATTGCTTAAATAGTTGCTGTGTGAGAAAGTGAAGCACACTAAACAATCTTAATAAGCAACAACTCATGCTGTGATCTGAAGACATTCAGGAAAAGATGAGAAAAAAAGTAATTGACCTGTATCGGTCTGGGAAGCCATCCAAAGCCATTTCTAAGGCTTCTAGACTCCAGCAAACCACCGATGAGAGCCAGGTTAAGGTCTGTGTTCATGATTGTCCACAAATAGAAAGGACTTGGAAACTGCAGGCCTCACTTGCCTCAGTTAAGGTCTGTGTTCATGATTCAACAATAAGAAAAAGACTGGGCAAAAATGGCGTCTATGAGAGAGTAAGATGAAAGCCACCAGCAAGTCCACCTCAAAAACAAAAAACTAAATTAAGGTTTTGGAGTGGCCTAGTCAAGTCCAGACTTAAGATCCTGTGGCATGACCTTAAATGGTCTGTTCATGCTTGAAAACATGTAGCAGAATTAAAACTATTCTGCAAGAAACACTGGGCCTTTATTCCTCCACAGTGATGTAAATGACTTGTCAGTAATCACCAATGCTTGTAGTTGTTGCTGCCTTGGTGGAACAACCAGTTAAGTTTAGCGGACAATTACTTTTTCACATTGGAACTGGCTGGCTAGCCTGTCCTCAATAAATGAAATCATCATTTAAAAAACTGAATTTTGTATTTACTTGGATTATCTTTGCGTAATATTAGAAATTAGCTTTTTATCTGAATCATTTAAGTGTGGCAAATGTACAAAACAAACAACAACAACAATAGACACATCCAGGAAGGGGGGTAAATACTTTTTCACAGCTCTAGATAATGTTTGTTAGCATGGTGGTATAAAAGATAATGTGCTGTCCCTACTTCCCCAGTGAACAAGGTTTTCAAGCAGTGAAAACAGAAATTGAAAGAAAACTTTGTAACACCAGCTGAGATGTGAAGACAAAACAGCACTAGTTTTGAGTGAATTTAAGATGTTATTTTTTTAGTGGACCTGTACTGTACTGTTACTGTATCTGCTGTATTAAATAAAAGAGCTCACCTGAGATGACTCCGAGGATGATGAAATGTCTCACAGCTGTTTTCATTTCTTCTGCTGTATCTTCAAAATAATTACTAGTCTGACACTAATGAACTTTCCTTTAGTGTTTTAGTTACGAATGCTGACTTCAGTGTGTTCACTCAGTATGGTAATTTACTTCCTATGAAAGCTGAACTACTGTAACTGCGCTGTTGTGCATCTCTGTTGATCATTAACCACGTACAGTTTGAGCAAAACAACTTTTTAAACCTCAAAGAAAAGACTTTTCTTTTATAGTAGGTTTTATTTAGTAAAATATGACTGAACACTGAGTGATTTGTATCTGAAGTAAAAGAAAAGATTTTTATTTTTTCTATTTTTTTGTCAAACAAATTGGATTTCTGCATATGAACATACGAACAGTATCAGGAAGTGCTGCATAAGGAAGATTACATCAACATATTGTAACAGATACACACAAGTAGCCAGTTTCATTACCTGGTATTCCTAGTACTCAAATCTATAGTTTCTCACACACAATGGGAATTCTTTTAATATTAAAATGTATTTATTTTATTATTTAAATAATCACACGCAAGAAGATTATTATTATTATCATTATGAATTTAATGAAATTTAGTTTTGACAGTACTATTCACTTCACACATATTAATGTTAAAATGAGAGAAGGAAATTACACCCAGGAGTTAAGAGTAAGTGCTTACAGAACACAAATTCACTATTCAAATAAAAGTGCAAGTATCTCACTAGAAACATACTCCACTACAAATAGTATTATTAACAGGTTCTAAAGTGTACTACAAAAAGGTACTCCAAACCTGAAAAAAGTAGCTAAATTAAGCTGTAAAATAAATGTAGTGGAGTTAAAGTAGTAGTAGTATTTTCCTAACTGTAGTAAAGTAAAAAAAAAACATTAAATACAAAAAACCCAGTAAAGTACAAATACCTCAAAAATGCACTTAATTACAGTACTTGAGCAAATGTATTTCTTTATGTACAACCTTTGTTAAAAGCTAATTTTGAAATGATTTAGGCAAATCCAAATTGTAGAGCTCCTGGTGTTCGGAAACAATGTTAAACACAAAAACTGTGCTAAACACACAGACACAAAACACACAAAACAAGTAAAATTATTACGTACAAGTCAGTGTTCAAAGACCAAATGAAGCTCTATAGATATGAACGGTACCATGGTCAGGATAGCACAAAACAGCCAGCACAGAACATAGGAGTATCTGTCTGGGGGCACCAAACTGCACCTTGGGGATAATTTTTAGGATATGTTTGCTAAAAGGTTTATACTGTGTAAAAACTGCCTCAGTTGTCAAAAGCATCAACAATGGTTTTGCAGTAATCTATTTTCTTTGGACTGTGGAACAAACACAAGAGGGCGACACTCTGTAGATTTTGGCAGGACCATAAATCCAGATGGTTTATCTTATGGTGTAGATAGTTTACCACATAAGACTAAGACACGAGAAGTTTGCTTTTCTTTCTAAATGGTTCTCAGACATTGTTCAGTAGATACATTACAAGGTACTACCTGTGATTCACTAACTTTGTTAAGTGAAGTATAGTACCGTGGTAACAATTTTAGTCTGGGAGTAACATTGAATTTTCCTACAAAAAAGTAGGAAGCTGCAGTGTTTGTGGCTTCAGGTTGCTGAACAAATGCTTCAGCTAAATGTCATTTAGTACAAGTATATTCAAAACTGGCTGTTACAGATAAAGAACAAACATGTTCTCTGTGTTTGGATATTCATTTTTATTACATTCCAGGGGAAAAATCCAACAGTATCTTAGTGTTTTCCAGCTTTTTTTTGCCAATATGAATCACATACAACACTGATCACATACAAGAAGAATGGTCTAACTTATACAGACAATATCTTATCTTTACACATTTAGTGCTCACTTACATGACAGTACTGTGCAAATACACGTGGTTTAATATTTCATGAATCTGATGTTTTACAACACACATTAAACATATGCAGTACAAAAGTCATATAACACAGTTGACCACATGGTTTGATGATTGCTTTTAGTTCATTTCCATGAGGTTTTGTTAGGCATAAAATCCAGAGGTACCATATAAAGGAGAACTCACCCTAAAGTTTAAATGAAAAAATTTTTTTTGTTGATTAACATTTATATTAGTGGTGGGACGTGATAAAATCCATTAGTCTACTACATTCACAGATTAACTGATTAGTGCAAAGTGCAATTATAGCTATGTTTTAAAAGACACAGTGGAGCTCCACCCCGACGCACACAGACATGTGCACGCACACAAACACACAAATAAATACATGCCAGCATACACAGGTGAGCACACTCCCATCAGTGGACAGAGAGTGCTCAGTGTTACTAGTGTACATAACACTAGGGAACTGTGTTAAAGTCCCAGACCTAATTTATATATATTGTTTGGTGCAAGTAAATGAAAAAAAGTGTAAATTAATAAATAACAAGGAAAATAATGCACACAACACTTGGAAAGTAAAATAATCCAAACAATGTTAAGTCCTCCCTAATCTCAAAAATCTCAAATCTCAATGCAGTTATGTTGTAAACATTTTCAAAAAAAAGATACTGAATTTATCAAAGTAATCACTCACAACATGAACATCAATTTGATAGACAAATGCACAGTGTACATAAATATATAAACTATTATTAATGAACAATGGTGTGGCATGGAGACACATTTTGAGGAAGTCAAGTGACCTCAAATTTATGTTATAGGAGGAAGTATGTCACCGCCTTTACAGCCAATGTAATGTAGCCAGATTAGCTATTAGAGAACCTGCAGAAGCAGGATCCGCTGTGCACTGCAAATGTGACATTACAAATTTAACACTCTCAGAGTTACTTGTTACAATGGATTAAGAGTTAGTGTTCAGTCTGCTAGTGAGCCTATCCTAATGTTCCTGTGAAAAACAAGCTGTAGTTTTTAACAAAAGTGTTAAATCTGACTAAGTACGGTCAGACATTGACAGTCTTCCCTTATTAAGCTGTCACCCATCAAGGCTTTATAAAAAATATTCACCAAGTACAGTTGCACACATTACTACTTCCACCACATGACACTTGGATTATGGTGCTGACCAGTCCGACTAAGGATCTGAAATGACTGGGTGGGGTCTAATTGCATCTCTAACTTTCACTGGTGTGATCAACTGAGTTAAAATCAATTCAGAAATGTTTTACACTCAAATTTCAACACTTTGATTTTTGCTGTGTGACTGTCACACATACATACATACATACAATATATGCTCAAATGTTTGCATATTTTAATGCATATGCCATTGGTTAATATACTCTCCACAGTCATGGTGGGAAAATCTATATCCCAGTTTCTCCACTGCCACTTTAGATGCAGAAGTTTATTTAGTCTTTGTACTCCATTTGTGTGTCCCAGGGTTAGATCTGCTTCCAGATGTTCATACAATAAATGAGAAGTGAAGGCATCATGATTGTGACCAACTTCGGACTAGTTGGAAAAACAGGTTAGGAAACAGTTTGATGGAACCATTGCATGGTAACAAAATGTTACCATGAATCTGCAGTGACTCTTCAGTGACTTTGGAACCAGTTTCTACAATCTTTTAATGTCTTTTTCAAATAGATTAGCCTATCTGATGTGTCATCAAAGAGCAACTGGGCAAGAAATCAGGGCAAGAACATCAAGCTGCATGTCATATATGACACTGCATGTGAGTAATTTATTACAACCATAATGTACAAGTAAATAAATATGTATTGACTTAAATATGGTGTTTTATGTTCAGAGGGAATGCCACCAGGCATATCATTGGCTGTTTCAGCATTACATGTATATGGACATAAACTAAACAGTGTCATATAATATTTTAGGAAGGTCATGGGCATGAATGTCATGTGTATTTGTAATTATATTTGCAGTCTTTTTACGCACTACATACACTATCAACAATTAATTTCCTCAGTCCTTGCCCTTCTTGCAACATTGTTGTAATATGCTTTGTTGTAATATTGTTGTAAAATGCATTGTGCATGTATGTGAAGTCCAGCTACTCAAGGGTGGAAACCTATATCCATATTTTTCAGATTCACAAATAATAATCGGTAATGTAATTAACACGGGGGTTAAAAACACACCTTGGACTGCTTTCAAAGTGACTGCTTTCAACTATGTTTTACCCTCCCTGGCCTGGTGGGTGTCAGGGAGAGGTGTGTTCTTAAATCCTGCTGTTTGTAACAAAGAGACACAAAGCTTCAACTTGATTTTAGTTTGGCTGCAGGATTTAATCTGCATTTCCACACCACATAATTTATTCCAGTTAACTGTAAGGCCAATGTATATAAGACATGTATCACTAACCAGGAAACTTCTCATTTTCATCAGCTGACAGTCAAGATACCATATTTTCCAGTATTTCCAGGGTTGAGAGAACTGCGACTTCAATATTCCCATATAATACATAAACCACTTGAGCACTGGATGTTTAAACACATTCTTCACATTTGGCTCCACTCTGAAATTTTCATTACAACCATACACACATTTTCCTTCTATAAAATGAAGCAACTGCAGCAGTTAAACAGATGAACAACCTGTTAAAATGATCCCTTTGACATATTTGAATTCTTTGTAAAACTTGCTTGCAGATTATCACATTACATATGTTCAATAACCAAATAAATTCAGCACTGTAAACCAGAACAATGAGCACACTGGTACTACGGCATTTGGTTTACCAATGTAAACCTAAACTACACAACTACGGGCTTCAAATGTTTTCAGCAAAGTTTTGAAACTCTTTCATATCTTGCAATGTATCATTTGCATCTCATGTGGAGGAATATTAACCCACTTAAAATTTGGGACAAAGAGTCACAAAGTTTGTAGCTTGGCTGTAGGATTTAATCTGCAGCACTTGCTTCTATGGGGTTTTAAGGTTCCTCCATAGCTATAAGCTCCACCTGCTGACCAGTTTAAGTAATTGCCCTGACACCATGTTCACAGCAGTGTAAAAAGCACAATGAATTTAACATTTATAACTCCCAAGAACCAAAACAAATACGAATATAGGAGTTACAGGGGAGCAAAACAGGCTGCCAGGGCTGAACATTGAAATGACAATGCAAACAGTTAATCCACTGAAGGAGTTAAAGTGTTATTCATCAGTTCTAAATAAATAGTAGGTGATATAATGGCTAAGGTATTTAAGGAACAATAGCTTGTTCCATTTCCTTACTCCATATTCTATGTTTTTCCCCTGTAAATGGTAAAGGTATCATACAATGATACACAAAATTGTAAATTAGTGAATTTAGAAGGAAAAAAAATAGTGGGGATTTTTTACATACTATAAACTAGATCAGTTAGATTAGTAAGTGATATACTGAATTTATGTTCTTTTTGTTTAATTTTCACTCAAACTGCTGTTGTTGTGTCCTACAACAGAAGGACCAGTCTTGATAATTTGCTGTGATTTGAAATAATATAAAGAGTGGACTTGAGCTTTGCCTTTATTTTGTATTGTTATGTCCCGGCTTCCTACTTAATTATTATAATGATTTGTAGTTTAGTGCTTAACACAACAAATTATGAAAAGATCAGTCCAAACAGAGGACAGCGGGCCGATGTATACTTGCTATGATATGCTATGATATATATTTTAATCATATACTGGTAGTGAAGAAAATGCTAAGTTATAAGAGAAAAACTTGTCATGGTTTCCAGTTACCTGTCTGTCTGTCCACTTCAGTCTATATTTGGTCCTGTCTCTCTCCCTCTCAGCTCTGCTCCATTCTCCTAATCAGCCTAACGACCGACACCTGTCCTAGTTTTTTTATAAGCAGGTCTGCCAGCTCCAGTGCTCCACCAGAATGTCAGCTTGTCTGTGCTCAGTGTCTCCACTCCAGCCTTTGTTCTCCTGCTTGAGTCCCCGTTACTGACCTGAACCTGTCTCTGTTTTCTGATTTATCTGATCTCTGGGACTGACCTCTATATGGATGTTGGACTACAAGTAATGTATTTTGGAATTTGGATCTGATGATTCTTATTGACTGACCCTGACTGTGTTTTGACCTGGATTTCTGTTAAACCCCTGATTATCATCTGACCAACTTCTGGATTACCTGTTGTGTCCCTCAGGAGAAACCACCAAACATTTCCATTACCCTTAAATAAAAGCAGCAACACTGCAATGTAAAAAATAACCCTTTAAAGCCTTTAGTCCAAACGTAGGAAACCGCCATCTTGTAGTTGACCTGGAAGCTTCATCCTGCTTCCTACATTATTCATCCTGTGAGTGAATAATCAGCAGTGGATAGTTGCACCTCATCAATCCATTAATTGCCTCTCTGGTGTAGAATCCCTGATTCACTTACCTGTCTTAATTTTTAAATAAATCTCTTAACCCTTTAAAGCCCAGACCAACAAATAATAGCCACAACATCCTATTTTTTTAACTGGAGTGTGTATTCCTCACTTTGTTGAAAAACATAAAGAAAAATTTTAAGAAATTATTTCTAAATGTAAGATTTTTGATGTATTACATATGATACATCAGAAGTCTATGATAATTATTTAATCAAAAGATTTTTGTGTATTAAATATGATACCATTGGCCTTATAGGGTTAAGTGGACTAGCTTTTTCAGTTTAGTCCTAAAACATGTTACAAAACGGACAACTGAGCTGAAATAAAGTGCAAACATATCATTATATTTGTTTTTATTGTGTCTGAAATATAACAGATGAACGCATGAAGTTAAACATGCCAACATTTAGCCAAAGATCATTTAATTCAGCCAACAATGTTAAAACTAAATGAATTCAATCCATCCATTATGCTAAAAGCGTTTCCTCTTTAGCCTCTCCCAGCCTTCATTTGGTGAGAGGCTAATGACTTCATGACATTACAGTGGACTGAAGTGTTTAAGCAAATGAGTAAAAAGTAAAAAATTTAACAGATACAGTTAATTTCCATGGAACATATTTGTAATTTGTTATATTTGTAATTCTTGTGAGACACAACAGAAGAATGTGAGTGCAGAGAAAACATTAGATACACACACTTTATAAATACACAATGTAGTTCTACAGAAAGTCCTTTAGTTGTGACAAACTATAACAAAGCTGTAAGACATTTGTCTGACAATAACACATTTTGTTTTGATTTTCAGATCATCTGTGACAAAATGATTTTAAAAATGAAAGTACTGTAAATAGTAATCAGTGTTTGCTATAAGAAGTATATGTGTGATTCTATTGAGAACAGCAGATAAAGAAACAAACATGTACCTGCAGTAGATATAACACAAATTCATTAATTCACACAACAACATTTAGAAAAAGAATTTAGAAAAAACATTCAAAATTCAAGATCACACATGAAAGCAGCAGTAATCCATATATATACAACACAGAACCTGTCTGTCGTATTAGAAAATGAACTGATGAAGTTTATTTCAGCTTTAACAGTCTGATCATGTGATTCAGATTTGATACACACCTAGTGTGAGTTGTAACAGCCTTTTTACACTGTTTTTATAAAGTGACTCCATTAGTCACAGCTATGGTAAAAACCTGCAAACTAAAGAGCCTGTTTTATTTACTGTAGTTGACTTGCAAAGTTTATGTGTCTGGATTTATTAAATTAAACAAAACTGCTATATTTGGGGTGTCAGGGCCAATGTACTTTACAGATATAACTTTATTAAAATAAAGCCAAAATAAAGCATTTATCCTCTTTCAGTAAATCAATAACCTTTAAAGAACTCACCTTCACAGGGAAAGAAACACTGAGTTTATTTGGTGTTTTCATATATCACAGGTTTTTCATTCTCATACACATGTTCCTCTTGTTCTAGGTAAAATACAGATTAAATACAGTTTTGTTACATGCAATTTGTGTTTGATTTGATATGTAGGTTATTTTGTTGATTCTGCTTTTGATGTATGTGATGTTTCGCATTTAATAAATATAAAGTTAGATCAGATGAATACTAACCTGCTTTACGTGGATGAGTATTGGTGTTTCTTCTATTGAAATAAAGTGTTGTTAAAATATGGCCACAATGCAAACTGAAGAGAACATATTTTAGTTGCTTACAAGGAAAACTAAGATAAATGCTATTATTGTGAAATCTGGTTTTACTTACTTAGTCTTATAAATGTAGAATCCTCCACCTAAAACTCCTCCAACAACCACTAAACATGCAATAACTATTCCAGCAATGGCACCAGCTGAGAGACCTCCACATGCTTTACAACCATCTGAAACTGAAAAAAAGAAGAAATATTAGCACTTTTCATATATCACACAATCATTGCAACTTTAGATTTTTTTCAAAAGATAACCAAGGAAATGCATTTTATTACACTGTTCTTGTATTTTAAGAATTAACAATGTCTGTGTTGCCATTTCAGAAATGTGGCATTTACTGCACACCATGATTTGATATTCTGACTTAGGTCAAACTTTACATCTTAGATTGAGTTTAATTTTAATTAAGTTTTTTTTGTTTGTTTGTTTGAAGGCAGCTTTTGTTTGAACTCTAAGGCTACAGTTTGTTACATATACTTAACATATGACATATTTGGAATCATCATCATTTGCTGTATTGATTCTACATTAATATTTTATACTATATTTAATATTATATTCATTTACATTGTGAAACCTCTGTCATAAACTGTCATGAAGCTCAGTGTAAGTTCAATCAGGAAGACACTTTATCCACATCGTTGCTCTGTTCTGTTCTCTGGCAAAACAATATGAACATATATATTAGTAACTCACAGCTGATGGAGAAGTTTACTGGATCACTGGTACCATCACTAACAGCATTGGACACTCTGCACCTGAATGGTCCCTGGTCATAGCGAGTCACATTGATAATAGTGAGAGTGGAGCCTCCATTAGTGAACTGAACTCTGTCACTGGCTGTA
>OMLM01021001.1:2487-25499 GCA_900302695.1 Helostoma temminkii | reverse complement strand
GGTTATTCTTACAAAAACTGGACAGACCTCTCAGGACCAGCAATTATATTAGTAAAGATATTTATTACTTGCGCAAGGAAGCAAGTCAACATGAATATACCATGTACAGTTCAATGCTGAGGTTGCTTGGGGAGGCAGTCTCCCACAAGTCCTTTTATACTAATACAGCAGGTGTTTACTATCATGTTACATATGAAGATACAACCATCCCTTTGTCCTTGGTGTAGGTGGTGGTTCCATCTCCAGTTATCTCCATAAGTTATTCCCCCTGACCACAGTTGTGCAGTCCTGTCTCTTGTTGTCGTCATGAGTTACACCTCCAGCACCTACAAGGATGCATATAACTCTTGTAGACACAGGTCATCTGGGGAATGTCAGGTTATCCCTGCATTCAGCTCTGCTCACACAGTCGATCTAAGGACGTAACTCTGTTAGACGCTGTTAACCTGTAGAATGTGGGTTTTCACATAACCAGTAAATGTATGATAAGAAGATTTTTCCCATCAATATCATCCTGTGGTCCTTCATGCTACGTACTGATTCCAATTCTTCATCTTCAGCATGTAACTGTCTCTCCTGCAGGTTTAACCAGTGGAGCTGGTGTGTTACCAGATGGTCTCCTGACTGCAGCTGTGGGAGGAACAGTGATGTTCAACACAACAGTAACTCCACCAGATAAACCATTTGAGTCTGTGAGATGGGTTTATGTTTATAATAATACTGAAGAAAATATAATAACATCCACTACTTCTGCAAACACCACTGCATCTGGGTATGAAGACAGGATCACTCTCTTCAGATCTACTGGATCTCTGCAGCTCAGGAATCTGGTTCTTAATGACAGTAGAAAATATGTAGTTTTCATTGCATCAGGCGGAGGAACAGTGTCAACAGGAGAAACTACACTGGAGATATTTGGTGAGTGAGCAAGTGTCACATGTTTTAACATGATGATTTGATGCTGAACAGATATAATTAATAGTATAATTGAAATGTCTTGTATCTGTAACAACTTATAAATATATTGTGTAAAAATACCTCTAAAAGATACAATGAGTTGATAGATAGTTTGATACACCCGTAAAAACTATGCATGCAATTCAGCTGTTGTTTTGTAAAGATTTAATTTGCAGGATCTGGTGAAGAACCATCTTGACTAACATATTGCCTCACGCTTCTCTCCTCTCTCTTCTACTTTTGCTTTGCTGTACCATTGTGTTTTCACCCTCAGCACCAGTCTCCAGTGTGACAGTAACTGTCAGCAACACAGACTTGGTGGAGTTCAACAGCTCCATCAGTCTGTCCTGCTCCTCCTCTGGATCCTCCCTCTCTTTCCTCTGGCTGAACAGCAGCTCTGAGGTTACAGCCAGTGACAGAGTTCAGTTCACTGATGGAAACTCCACTCTCACTATTATCAATGTGACTCGCTATGACCAGGGACCATTCAGGTGCAGAGTGTCCAATGCTGTTAGTAATGTTACCAGTGATCCAGTAAACCTCTCCATCAGCTGTAAGTTACTAATTTACATTTTCTGTAAAACCTCATTCCCATTCAGAGCTTTCAAAAATTTGTGATTACCTACATTTAACAGATGCTTTTATCTAAAGCGACCTGCCTGTAACACACGCAGAAAGGTTGAGACAAAGGAAAAATAACACTTAACAGGTTCATTGGTAAAGTGAGAGTATCATGATTAGTTAAAAGCAGCATCCACCACAGGCTGAGCCTTTGCTTGAAAAGACTGGGGTCATGGTTTACCACTTTATTCCAAACTTCCTGTGAGAACTGTCAGTGAGTTCAAAAAGAACATTTCTCAACATAGTTTGCAGATAATTTAGTGTTTCACCATCTACAGTCTATTATGACACTCTGGGGAAATCTCAGTGTGAAAGGCCGAAGGAAGGAAGAACAGTGTAATGTGTGCAACCTTCAAGCCCTCAGGCAGCTGTCATAATACTGTTGTTATTTAACACACTTTGTGTTGATAACACGGACAAATATTTAACTTCCCAAATTCCAACAATTAGTCTCCTCGGTTTCCAAATTATATCAGATAAATGAAGATTTTATTTGTTTGTTTGTTTGTTTGTTTGTTTGTTTGTTTGTTTGTTTGTTTTGCTTTGCTTTAAAAAATGTAAGTTTGTACATGCAAATATAGGAGTTTATTGCAACATGTCTATGATGTTCTTTTTTAAATTTTTAATATCTGATATGTGATTGTTTCTGAATCTAATATTACACTACATAAACAGATTTTAAAACACTTATTTGCTATGACTCCATAGAAAGCTAATTAAAATATTTTGTGGACAGGTTACTTTTATAATTGTTTGCCTTGTTTATGATGTTAATTAAATAGGTCCAGAAAACATTAACAGGTGCTATCTGAGAAGGCTCAAACATCATATGATCCTGCTTGGCTCCAAACATTAGTGACACATAGTAGGAGACTCAGACAGTTAATGCAAATACATTTTTAAGAGAATTTTAAGTCAGTATATGTGAGAATTTTAGAAAAAAAGAAAAGCATTTTAAAAATGTAAATGATGAATTTAACATGTCATTTACTGATTATAAAGAATCCACTGTTCAAACTGTAAATTTTATTGCTTTAACAAACCAAACAAATTCCTTTTTTTTTCAGATGGACCATACAATTTGGAAATCGTTGGTCCGACAAAGTTAGAAGTGGAACAGTCTTTAGTATTAATCTGCTCCACTCAGTCCTCACCACCTGCTACGTACACCTGGATGATGAATGGGGAAAATATACATGACAATTCTGCTGTGTTTATAAAAAAAAACAGTGGATCTTCTGACAGTGGGACATACACCTGCAGAGCAAGGAATGGCCTAACTGAACGAACATCATCTCTAGAACATATATTGACTGTGCGAGGTAAATTAATGCCAGAAATAGTGGATTCAAATAACACAATGTGTTTGCAGATTCTGCCAATAATAAGAAGCACAATCATTTTCATAATGATCACGTGATGACTGGTATTAAAACTGTCAACGAGTCCTGCAACATCATATTTCACAGTAGGACAGTCTCCTTTGTTTGTGTCTATCTCTTATATTTTCACCTTATGTTTCCTTCCTATTGTTCTAAAGCAAGCGGAGGTCTCTCAGGTGGTGCCATTGCTGGAATAGTAATTACATGTCTCCTGGTTGTTGGGGCAGCTTTAGGTGGAGGATTCTACATTTATAAGACTAAGTGAGTAAAAACAGATTTCACTATAATGTCATTTATTTGTTTAATTAGAGTATAATGGCGTTTCTGTTCACTTTTCATGCCTGCATGTGAAGGAAGCGTTTAGATGCATTAAGAAAATCAAGGGCTGTTAGTATCGAGAGGACAGCAGCAGTCGGCACCAGAACGCCATATGTAAATACAACAGGTTGGTTAACTTATTTTTTTTTATTTAAATCATAACATATGTCAAGATCAACACTGGTAAAATAAACTTCTGTACATCTCAAAACAAACACAAAATGCATCTAACAAAATTATATATAGTTTACCAAGGACACGATGAAGTATATGAGAACGTTGATGACACTTATGACACCAGATTAAGGTGAGTTCTTTCTATGTTTTACTGAAAATAGAAATTATTTTACTTAGTTTATATTTAATGTATATGGTGGCGCTGAGAGCTCAACAGTTCAGGAAAAAGACAAACCACAATCAACCAAAAAAAATACAGAACAGAAATGTGTCACAAATAAACCCAACAAAATAAAGAAATGTAAATCAAGTCTCAACTGACAGTGATAAAAACATTTTACCACTGCAGTTTTTTTCTGCTGCTGTACTCTGAGCTCTCAGAGGAACCATATGACTTCTAGACTAATATTTATAGTTGTAGCAGCAAGTCCGAATTTTAATAAAGTGTTATTGTCTTACAGATAGAGCTGCCGTGCTTGGGTCCAAAGTCATCTGTTTTACTTTTGTCTCGGACTTGGTTGGACTCGCTATATGCTAATGATCTATAATTGTTCTCTTCCCTGAAATGAAGTTTCATCGCTTCCTCCTTCAAAACCAACTCTGAGTAAAAAAGGTTACAGAAGACTACAGAAATGACTACAGAAATGTAGTCACAAGTCACACTTGAATTATGTGTGTTTTTAAAGTGAAAAGGCTTAAATTGTAAACTGTATAATTTGGCTGATCCTATAGTGAGGCTACAATGCACTTTTTCACCATAAACACAGTAGAATTTCCTACTCTGGCTGATCCTGCAGTGTTTTTACACTCCACATGATTTTTAATCATTATAAATTATACTACAAACATAGACATAGTATCTGTAGCATCACAACAAACAACAAGTAAGTTGTTTAGAATTCTTTTTTTGTCTTGGTGTTTACCTGTCAATCTCATTTAGACCTGGACTTGGACTTGCAGACTCTGACTTGACATAGACTCCATTGGCCTCAGATGCCACAAAGGTGCTCTAGAATACAGCCCTGCATCACCTGGGCTAAGCCTATTATTGCTTGTCTAAATGTTTATTCCTATTCAAGATGTAGCTTTAAGTTAATAATTAACTGTAACAGCATTACGTGTATCTGATGTATTACTGTCAGTCAATCAGTGTGTTTTCCCAGAAGAGAAACCACGCAACAAGATAACAAGTCTGAGCTGAGTTATCATATTATTATTAGCATTGGCAGTTTCAGATTAATAAATGTCTACATTATTTTAATTATGTTCATCTGTTGATTACTGTACTTCTGGTACATGATAAAAAATGCGTAACTGAAAACTTTATATATTTTATGTACATTGTGCATTTGAATATCAAACTGATCCTCTTAAAATCTTCTGTTGACTTCATGCTTGCTAAGTGAAAGATTTAATGTCTGATTTATTAAAAATGTTTATAACACAATTGCATTGAAATTTATTTTATTGGAGAGAACTTTGAGAATTTGAGAAATGAACATCAACCTTTGTTTTCACAGAGTGCACTGACATTTCCACTGAACATTGTTTAGATTATTACTTCCCGGCTGTAATTTACACACTTTCTTCTTGATATTCTGTCTATAATAGATATTTTATATCTAATGTAAAATTCTGTCAATATTACTGACAGAATGAAGTTATGCTTTTGACCCTTAAACACATGTATACATGTATACAGAGCTGGATTAATACAGACAAGAGAAAGCCATGGAGAAATCTGTAGCATCTGCTATGCTGACGTTTTGTCAGCTGGGAGCTTATTATCTTCATTATTATTAGCCCATGATTCTTTTACAAGTAAATTAACTATCTGCAGGCTAAGTTTTGTCAGCTTGTTTCAGTGGATGTGCTACAAGGACCTTTAGATTTGGCACTTAGATTTGGACAGTTGCCTGCTTTGCTCAGTTATTAAGTTAAGTTTTTAATTAATCTCAATCTGTGATGGTGGCAAGATGAAATTTAGTACAAATTGGTTTTGTTACCTTTTGCACTTATTCTTTAATCCATCCATTTTCTGAACCGCTTAGTCCCCGTAGGGGTCGTGGGCATGCTGGAGCCTATCCCAGCCATCATAGGGTGAGAGGCAGGGTACACCCTGGACAGGTCACCGTTACATCACAGGGCCACATATAGACAAAGACTGGATTTATTTATTTATGTACATGTTATTTTCATCCCCCTACATCTTACATACACTTGATTCAGAGCAGTGGGATGAACAGTGGGCAAATGAAGTTCGGGTTTTTGACACACATGGAGAATAAGGTAAACACAAAGAAGCTGCAGGTCTACATTAGACACACTGCATTAAGCTCCCACTATATGTAATCTCAAGCAGCAGCACCTGTTTTTTACTATTTTACTATTGCAGCAAGTTATAGAAGACATCATTGTTCCAGAATGTGCAGTACAAATCACACTGTTCTCTTTCCAGTTTCACTTTTTGTTTGTTTGCAGATAAACGCAGATAGTGCTCCTACATCAGTCACTGATTAATTCACAGTAATAATGAACACCAGCACTATCAGTAGGACTGAACATTAAAGTGATTTTGACATTTCGAAGTTAATTATTAAATACAATAATGCCCTTTAATAGCTATGTGATATAACATGGTCAGACTTATTGGCATGGTAATTGGGTTTCTGATCACTATCAGCCATGTAATAATTACTGTACAGTTCAGTGGTGGAATATTAACTAAACTGACAACTACCAGATAAGTAACATTAACTGAAAGTAACAGGTCAAGTTTTAAGTGGCTTTTGTTGTGTTACTTTATAAATATCAAATATAATACATCCTATTCTATCATAAACCTATTACTTATACAATCAGTGAGAATGTATTCACAACCTTTTTTGTCATTTCATAAACTGAACAAATAGTGGATTTATTTAGAAAATAAGAATTACTTTTATCTTTTCAATAACAATGTAAAATTGTGTTTTTAGTCAAATTAAAATGTGTTGATTTATGGTCTAGCTTTTTACACCAGTGGCACATTTGATTATTGTATGAGGTGGTTTATTCTAAACAAGACACCTTCACGGCTCTTTGTGACATCGCCTGTTGAAGTGTGCAGTTCATTGTGCAGATTTACATTTACATTAAGGCGTTTTTTATACAAAACAACTTCCACATGTGGGACATAACACCAGGAGAAGCTACAGGGCCTTTGTTTTAGCTGCTTAATGTTTATAATAAACTTTAATACTTCAATACCGCTGTGTACATATACAATACTATATGTGGAGCTGTACACTTGAACAAATCTGTTTTCAAATTTTAAGGAGTGTATTTTTTGCCAGTGTACTGCTTCCAGAAGCTGAACACTAACAGTTTCTGCATAAACTTTACAATATTGAAAAAGGGGGTTTGACTTGAATGTAAAAAGTGTGTTAAGCTCTGTCATTTAGATTACAAGAGACCTAATGTGACACATTTATAGACTTGGAGAATAGTCATAGAATCCTTTCAGAGCCCATAAATATGTACAGCGATGAAGCGGGTGATATATATGATACAATCACACTGTTATTAAAGGAACACACAGTATCTGTTAGTGACTCATCCCAGTTTAGTGCTTCCCATACTGTCAGGAATTTTTTAATACATCATTGTGATTCAATCCGGATAGAGGTTTATGAAATAGTAATAACAAACACACAACTCATGGAAATATCTTCACTGTTTGTTTTTTTAGTTTATAGTATTCTGTCTGCAGACGTTAAAGCCAGTGATTTGTTTGTAGAACTGCCTGAAGGAGGTAAAGTGGCTCCTGGGCATCTTTGATCCTCCTCTTCAAGGAAGAGGAGGATCAAAGATGCTGCTTCTGCTTCTCAAACATACATAAACCCCATAAGAGACCAAAACCACTTTGTAAAGAGCTCATAAAACTGATGCACATGCATGACTCAGTCCTCTGACACACATATTTATATGTATAACTTCACCTAAAACATTTACATTAGAAATTGGTTATTTAGTAAGTACATTTCATTCCTCTCAGTTGCTTGAACTGTGAATGGTTTACAAATGCAAGCTTGTTTTTGCTAATTTACATATTTAAATTAAATGACTTTAGCCCTGTAGCCCTCGCTTCAGAGTAAACATCTGTTTCATAATTAATCCATAATTTATAATCTGTGTAGTAATGTTAATATAAGGGATCAACAGCAAACAGTGAAAACAAAAATAGTGATATACTGTACATAAAAAGACGTGCGTAGCTCTGCTTTTTTTGTGTCATCTTAGGATTAATGAGTGTTACTGTATATTTAACAAATAATATTAATTATTATTAATAAAGCAATGATCAAACTCTTCTCAGACCACTGGTTAGCCTCTGCAAAAACAAGAGCAAAAATGGAGAAATGTTTATTTTAATTCATTTGCATCAGTGTTCATAATTTGATGGTGAATGTTAAGTGTTCACACAATCTTCTTAATGTATTATTTGATTTATTAACTTTAGAACATTGTTATCATTTCTCTTACATGTGTGGACTACTAAAGTACTTTCAGACTTCCTGTTTTTTTATGAATAAAGAATGAATTAAAAAGCAGTGGTTGTTCTTCTGTACATGGTAGAGTGTTTCTTCAAAAAGAACATATAACGTGTACACAGAGAGGCATTTTGGTGTGTGTAGACAGTGGGGTCGTAAACATTGTTTGTCGCGCTCTGGGGGGCTGGAGTCAACCTTGCGCTGTGGGTGTGGGACAATAAAAGCAGGTCCTCCATTCCCTTCCATGGTTGACTTTTAGAAGACTCTGAGACACAAAGAGATTGTTTACCACAGACAAGAGGATGTTCTGGACGGCTGCTTCTCTGGTTCTGATTTTCTCAGGTACAGTTCAACGATGTTTTTATTTATTTAGTAAATATTTGTCTGACAATCAACATTTATGAGCTTTCTGAACATTAATTTCATACCGACAATTTCAGTGTTGCTTTTAACTTCTTCTTTGGGTAATTAGAAATGTGTGCAGGTGAGGGTATCTTGCCCCAAGGACCTCTGAGTGGAGCTGTGGGAGGTAGTGTGAAGTTCACCACCACCCAGATACCTTCTGTGACTCCATTTCTCTCCGTCAGCTGGAGCTTCAAAGGGGTCAACATCATCACCTCCACCAGCGTTAACATCACTGACCCCGGATACGCCAACAGGATCTCACTGGATCGAGCCACGGGAGCCCTGGAGCTCAGAAACCTGGTGCTGGAGGATAGCGGGGAGTACACTGTCACCATAACACCAGACGGAGGGCTACAGATACAGGGGAGGATCACACTGAATGTGTATGGTGGGTCTTAAAATCATGTCTTTCATTTGAAAATGGGTACCAATTCCTCTAAAATTGATGGTCAGTTTCGTCTTTAAGCCCGTGTGAAGCCCATATGAACACTGAAACAGGTTTTGCTTGCAGTAGTCATTCCTCCTGTTCTAATAGGCTTTTAAAAGCTTCTTCCAAGGGAGGTTTCCTGTGTTACTAATGAGGGTCAAATCCACAGTGCTCCATATGAAGAGCAAAGCTTCAAATTTAAAATAGTTTATGCTTTATATTAGCTTTAGATATACATCTGAATATGTTTTGTCCCCATCACTCCCTTTGTAAAGGAAGCAATCTGCTTATCTATAACAGGAGGAATAATACAGTGAATATAATCTCCTCTAGCACTGTATGCCAGCCTGAATTACTACAAGTACATGATGTATATTTAAAAAGTTTCTATAAATGCTGAGCAATTTTAGGCTATAGTTCATGGTATTAATCAAAATAACACTTTGACACATATAAAGTAATGCGGAGATGATTCTGTACTTAAAAATCTAATTTGATCAGTGTTAAAATGTTTTATACAATTTTTATTGACTTTTCTGTTCTTCCACTTGATTGACTCTTTTCATGTTCAACCAGAACTAATAACAGGAGCCAACATCCACAGCCCTGCAGGCTTCCTGATAGAGGATAAAAGCTCCACCAACCTCACTTGTGACGCCTCTGGCTCCATCAACACCAGAGTTTGGATGAAAGATGGCCAAACCCTTTATCCTAACGACAGAGTTAGTTTCTCTGCTGACAACAGGGTAGTGCTCATACAACCTGTCCACAGCTCCGACCGCGGCACCTACCAGTGTCAACTCAGCAACCCTGTCAGCAACGTGACTGCAACCTTTAACCTCACAGTCAACTGTGAGTGCAGCTGATCCTAATAGTGCAAATAATGAAAAAGATGATTAACTCTGATTTTAAAATGATAAACTATTTAAGTGTTTGGAAATTTACTGCTTTGCAGTTTTTAAATTCAGGTGTAAACTTTCCAGCACTAATACAGTTTATGTCTTCTCTTTGTGCAGTTGGACCACACAACGTATCAATTATAGGACCATCAGCCGCTCTACTAGGCCAGAGAGTGACACTGCGATGCACTGCAGGCTCTGTCCCTCCAGCAAACTTCAGCTGGATGTTCAACGGCAATGAGACACATGTTATTAACTCTGTGTATGTTATTGAGAGGTTGGGGGCAGAAAACACAGGAAATTACACCTGCACTGCCAAAAACACGGTGACTATGCTGGAAAACTCTACGGTTCTGAATCTGACAGGTAAGAAACTGGATGTGTCAGTGTCACAAGTGTCAATAACACTCTGTTCTTTAAGTTCAAGAAAGGTCTGCAAGTGTTGCATGCATTTTGAAGGCAGGTGGCTTGATAATTGTTGTTCTCTTTACTGTGTGAAGCATCCAGCACTGCTCTCTGCTGGTCGTTTTCAGTGTTACTGATCAGTGCCGTGATTCAGAGGGGGCCAGTGTAGGAGGAAGTGGTAAGTCGAACAATGTGAATAATTTATGACATAGCTGACATGACAGTTTCATACATTTGTTCATACTTCCTTTTATATAGTTTGTATTTTTATCTGCTTGACATTCTTCTCAGATCACTCCATCCCCAGATGAGCTTTGCCCTGGAACCTGATTAAAATCAACCAGAATCTGCTTAACACGACATTTTACTCTCACACTTGGAAACCACCAGTTAAATGGCCTGTTTTTAGCCAATAGTCATGTAAATTTATAGAAAAAATTCATTGTAAATGTGAAACACTCAAGGTTAATCCTGAAATTATTTTTGGAATTAGCTGATATATTTTTTCTGTTGCTAATATAAATATAAATATAAACACTCTGTGAATCAGCATGTGGGTTTCGATGTCCAGCAGCCTCTGTCCAGGCAGTAAGATATATTTGGTAATATAATGTGACAATGTGTGTGTTTTTTTCCAGGAAGCTGTTAAAACCAGACAGAATTGGTCAGTTTCACAGTTACAAAACTCTGATCCTTGTTTAATTGCAACAACTTTAAGTCTCAGTGCTGGATTATACTATTAAATATTGTTTTTATCGCTTTTACTGACATTGACATTTAAAATGGTCTTCTTTAACATGGTTAAATCCTCTTCTTGTTCTTATGTATTTATCAAATACAATAACTGCAATGTGCTTAATTAAAGGGACAGAAGTATTAATGATATTATTGAGGCATGTCCAGAAATGATCTAAATTAAAAGTTGCAGAAAATGTACCACCTGCTGTTCTTACATTATTATCTATGATATCAGATCAGAACTACTAATCAGTATTTTGGTTCTGTGACACAGAAACAATAGAGTTAGTTTTGGGTGTTATTCTTTAACTGTGTCATTTTATAAGCGGTTTGTGCGTAAAATCTGTAAACCGACTCCTAGCTTCAATTGTCACACATGTACTGAAGTAAACAGTGTATTATTTTATTGTATCTGGAAACGTATTGTAGAAAGGTATGACAGAAAGAACCTCAGAATTGTAGTAGTAAACTACAGTACTTGAGCAAATACACACACCGTTTCACTGTGTGACTTTGTAACAATTTGTAATATTCACCAGAAATTATACATCTGCACCTGTGTATGAAAACAAGGTTAACATGATCAAATATGCTGGAAAAGTTCAACACACAAAATACGACTGAAAGTGAATTTTAAACAGATCTGTATTACAAGATGCCCTGTGCTCTTCTGCATACCCTCGGATGCATAAGTGTAAACAAAACTATATTTGCTGCACTTGCTCAGTACAAAACATCCACAGTCTTCAGTGCAGCACTGTCTCCAAAATATTTTAGTAAGATAGAAACTATTTTGCATGCTTTGACATGGAGGTGCTAACTCGGGATGCAGAGCTGTGTCTATTTCAGTTGTTATTCCTGTCTTGCCCTGTAGACCAGTAATTTACATGCAGGCAACAAGCTGAGTTCGACCAACTGAAACAGGCAAAGCTTTGCATCCCTGACCTGATTACCCTGCTGAACACCTGGGGCTAATTTAGCCAAGGAATCTGATTGGTGGAGATAATTATACTGAGACGCAGCTTCCTTTAGGAGGCTTGACACAGGTCACTGGTGCAAGTCTTTAAATTAATGCACTGGTCTGCTGCTTGCTCCTTTGTTTCATTAACACTGGTGTCTTCCTGCATCTCAACTAAAACTGTCGAATGAGGTGAGCTCTCATTTTTGACTGACAGGCTGCTGGTGGTGAAATCTGTACAATGTGATGGAGCCTCTTCCTACTTTAGTCTTCAGAAGTTTAGTGTTTCCAATTTTTATAAAGTCATCTTTAAGTATTTTCAGTATTTCCCTGTGCTCCACATGAACCCAACTATATAAGAGGACCTAAAACAAAGCAGGAAACCACTCACTATGTTGTTTGAAGGTAATGTTGCTTCTCTTTTTTTTAACTTCCTCTGTCAAGAGGGAAGCTACAAGCGAAGGTTTAAGTTCAACATCCACATATGTTCAGGGATTAACAAAACCAAACAGCTGACTCAGAAAACCATGTGACAATAAAACTCATACCAAAAATAATGGTATGAATCATTAAGGTGTAACTGTGAATGACACATGTCTTTTATTGAAAGCAGATTAAAAGCGTTGATAATCATCACAGCTGACATCTCTGAGCTGATCCAGTGTTTAAGGTCTCCACTTTATTATAATCTCCCAAAAGTGAGTTGAAATAAAATTTTAAAGTTTTAAAGTTTATTTTAAATATAAAAATACATAAGTGTGTTAATGTTTTTCCACATTTGACATTTATGTAGCAGGACAGAGCGTGTGAAAGCTGCCCAACGACACACACAATCCACCAAAGCAAATAAAGTTGACCACTGGGTTAACTGCAAGTTTTACATGAATGTTATCAGAGCAAGAACCTCAGTTTCAGTTTCGTTACGGTACTGTACTGTAAACAGAGGTTTGCTCAATAGAATAATTTGGATGAATACAATTTAGAAAATATAATTTACTAATTTAATAGAATTTGATTGTAAGTTGCATATTTGTGAAACATTTCACTTTTAATGTCATCTAAAGGAAATCTATACACAACAATAGTGATTCTGTAATATGCTGAGCTAAAATTAGTGTTTTTGTTGAGACAAAGGGGAATAAACAAGCATGTTTTTATACTGTTGTGACTTTTACAACTGAAATGATTTGAGGATGACTGAGCATTACCTCCAGGTGGCCACATGAGGTCGATGTTCTAGTGCTGGATACTGCGCGATGAGCTGTGATGAACAGAGGTAAGACGTGGTTACAAAAACATGGGTTTGTCAGTTTTATCCCTGGTTAAAGTGCTGAGAGATGGAAGATGCTTCCTGCCGCAGTCATGCGCATTCCGCCTTCTCTTCACTGGGTAAGTTTTTATCATTATATAATAGTTTCTGTGGACACGAACGGTTTCATTTTTAGTCATCAAATCGATCTTTAATCAGAGTTAATTGTCAGGCCAGGTTCCTCTTATGCAAAGTTTTGTTTGCCAGATAGCGACATAATTTTAGAGCAGTTTCCTCAGTGTTTTAGGATGATGAAGCAGAAACTGGACGCATCTGTCTTTCTCTAACACTGCAAGTTGTATTAGTTTGTTTTAACTCGGTGCGACGCGCTTTCAAATACTTATAGTATCCTTCTGTGAAGCGCTTGTGCTTTAATTCGTATTTACAGCAGGTGTGTTAGGTGTTGATCTTGTCCACCACCTGTAGTTCTACAATGAGTCACTGCTGCCAACCCCTCCTCATACTGCAGAGGATCATTTACATCACACTACTTCCAGGTAAGACGCTGTGTTTCAAACTTTGACATTCACAGAACTGCACACCTCATCACATCACCTCATTTTTCAGCAGTTCTAGAGACTCAGCAACTCAAAGTCCTGCCTGAAGTGACTGTTTACCTCAGGCGTGATGCCACCCTGCCATGCGAATTCATCCAAAAACCAAGCAAGGCCAATGTTACACAGGTTCAGTGGGAATTCCGGCGACCAGAAGAAAAGAATGCCACCATGATTATTGTTTTTAATATAGTGTTAGGAGCAAATATTCCTGAATCTCCTCTGAAGGACAGAGTGGGGATTAAAGAACTATCTCTGATAATTAGAGATGTGGAAATGACAGACGCAGGGCTGTACACCTGTAGCATTGCAACTTTTCCCAGTGGGTCATTCGAAGGAGGAACAAGACTTATTGTTCAAGGTGAGTATGTAATAGACTTCTAAAATCTGTCTACACATGGTGTTGTGTATACAGAAACCACGAGCAAACAATTTCAATTTTTGTTTTCCTGTTGAGTCTGCAATTTGATTGATAGTACATCAAATCAATACGTAAATGCTGACTCTGGTACAGATCTTTGTGTAAACACCATGAACTTAATTTTTAAAATAAGTCCACATGATTCAGACACACAGTTAATTACAGCCATGTTTTTCTTTTTAGAACATATGCCAGTATCATCAGGGGTGGTTTCTGCTGTAGTGTTTGCTGTCGTGCTGCTGGTAGGGATCCTGGCAGCCATAGTTTACCTCTTCTTCATCAGGTCTGTCTGACATGTGGGAGCATGTAATATAAACCAAAAATCTTGACTTTGTCAAGGTGTTGTATTTAATGTCACAGATGGTGTATATACAGTATTTTATTTGGTCATATGTACATGCACACTGCCACTGAAAAGTTTGGACACACACAGGAATTAAGATTCTTGTCTTCAGCTGTGTTACCATTGAAAAATGGTTTTCTCATGATCAGTTCTCATTTTAAATGGATGAACTTGAATTAGCAAACATAGCGTGCAATTGGAAGACAGTACTGATGACTGATTTTAAGCGTTTGTATGTTTATGTAAATATTCCTTTAAAACAGGTGTTTCCAGGTACAATATCCAGTGTTAACAATGTCTGCATTGCATTTCTGTGATCAATTAGATATTATAAAATCTGCTTTTCTTTCAGGAACATGATCATTTCTATGTGTTCAAACTTTTGACCGGTAGTGTAAATATACTATACTGTAAAATACATAAATTAAAGATGAAACTAGCAAGAATTTAAGTGGACAAGCTTTGTAGAAACATGAGAAATAAGGATTTTTGTTACTGTAAGGTTGCAAATTTTCATGTACACAAAGTGCAGTGGGATATCAACACATTAATTTGTTCATTTTTTAATTTAAATTATTAGCTTGTATAAATTTAAGCTGTTCTCAAGGTTGTTCGTTAGTCCCCCTTACTGACACAGTTATCTCTTAACTTGTGTTTTAGACAACTGTACCGAATACATTTAATATTTAATTCATTACAAATTATTTAAATGCATTAGTAATAAATAGCCAGTAAGTTTGATATTATCTTTACACCATTTAGAATGTAAAACAAAGCTGCTTTTGAATTAAACTTTTTTTGAATCATATTTAGTACAAAGGATTTCCTGTGAGTCTAACCACATAAATTTTCATTCCTTTACTCAGGCGTTGTTCTTTAGTCAGACATCATGTTGACACCGGTGAGCACAAATTTTACTTCCTCTTAACTCTGTTTCTAAACACTTGAAATTAATCTGTATTTTGTTTGTTAGTTACACTCAAAAAACCTTGTCCATCTTTCAGATACAAGTGGTCTGGTGATGGAAGCAGCCCGACAATCTGTTACTACAAGAGAAGAGGTGAGCTCAGAGGTGGTCTACGGTGACATCTCTGCTTTTAAATTGAATGAGTTTCACTCTATTTTATTCTGTCATGTAAGAAATACATAGTGATAAAACCTAAGTCTCCACTCTCTAACTTGCTCATAGGATGTGGTCTACTCTGATGTCAACTTTAAACCATCCAGAAATGCTACGCCTTCATCCAGTCACACAGACACAAACATTGCTGATGTTACATATGCTGAGGTTGTTGTTTTGCATCAACACTCCCAATGAGATATACACACTACTGTGCTATTAGTGTGCTTTGTTCAAGGTTAATCAAACCTCACCCGTATTTATGAGCATGCTAGGCAGCAGCATAAGTATTTAGATTCATAGCTGAAATGTACTTAAGCATATGTTTAGCAGGCATGTTTAATATCTTTAGCCTCAGGACACAGTGATTTCGTAGCAGTCCTTCAGGTAACTTCAGAAAACCTTCATCTGAATCAAAGAGGATCAATTAATCATCATTACCCCGCAGTTTTATTGATTGTATGACTAACAGATCCACATCAGCACATTGAAATTTTGGTCAGTGGTTTCTAATATTGCAGGGACTGATATTAGAATACCAGAATAGTAAATATAAATTGTGACCTATTTTCTTCAAACCGACACCTAAACGTGTCGGAGGTAAACAGCTTTGTGTGGTGCGCAATGGAAACGAAACAGTTGCTCAGTGACTGCGTGGCCTGAGTCATGACAGTTGCACACATCCCTGCCTGACTCTCTGCCACAGAAAGCTGTTAGGCACCTAAACGTAATGTAACTGCACCCGTTATGTCCTTCCTGTGATTTAATGTAAAGAAGAAACTTCTAGTGTTACGGCAAAAACGCTGGTTTCAAGGTTGTGACATAAGATTTTTATTGAAGCCATAAGACTTGTTTAATGACTGAATATTATGGTAGATGTAATTCTACGCTTTGTTATTGTTAAACAGTTGAATCAGAAATGAAAATAATTATTTGAAACCCTAGTTTCTGGGATTTGATGGAAAAACCTCACTGTCAATCCAGTGGTCACATGTAGAAAACCAAACGGCAGAAATGTTGATTCCTTTACGCAAACACGGTTCTTTAGTCAGATATTGTGTCCACATTGAGATTTTACAGATGTCAAAATGTCTCTGCCCTAAAACATTTAGATTCCTTTCTTTTAAAACGGAATAAAACGTGGCTGCATTAAGCAGCTATTTTAAGAGAGTGTGACTCTCTGAGGCTTGGCTGGTTGTGAAATTCTGAATTGTTCTTTCCTACTTCTGCTTATTTCCACGTTCTTTTTGTGTTGGGTCTGTTGTGCAGAACATTGCCCATTGTCACAACACTGCCTGCAGATGTTGCAGTTTACGATAACACTATTGTTTGCAAAGTAGCTGGAATGATGCATATCATCACTGACAACTGCTAACAGTTGGTATCTCTTACCTGCTCTTGAACAGCATTTCCTGAAAGTATTTGTGGGTGGGTGTGAAATAACACGTTGCTTAAAGTGAAAGTATAATGTGAACAATGGTCAACTTGTTTAAATACTTAAAATGATTGATTTAGAATCAGTGTAGTGTTTTTCAGATTCTTCAACCGCGTAAACAATTGTGTGAATTTTCTCAATGTAACTTTCTGTTGTGGCTATTTTTCCTTAATAAAGTTCTGCACTTTCACATCACGTCTGTGGTGTCATCTTTCATAAGAAGTTTTGTCATGACAGGAAATGAGATGAGAAAGATAATAGAAATGCTTTGAGTGCACTGTGACACGCCGGCATATCAAATAAATCAGGCAAACAATTCTTAAAAGAAAAAATAAAATTCTTTGTACATGCGGCCATCTGTATCTTTAAGTTCATACACAGTTCAAAGCAGGAGAAGTGAAGTCATGTTTTCTATTTGTATATGTTGCATAAGGTTTGTGCTCTAATGCTGCTCAGTGCCACATATTCTTTAGATCTTGTTCGTGTTTGTTTGCTCCACAGGAAGGCTTTGTGTTTTTGTTTTTGTTTTTTTTTTAATTGCAGGCCTGTGAACTGTGTTGTCCAGACCTGCATTTTTTTTAAAAACCTGCACTAAAAGAACATTGTTGGTAGTGGAATTGTTAGTACATACGTAGTGTCGTTCCTGTGTTGGTCTCAGTCATGTGGTGATCCCAGTGAGGTGCTGTTTTTTTTTTTTTTTTTTTTAAGAGAAATTCAAGCCCAGAATCCTGTCATAATCAAAATGTGTAATTTGTTGCTATTTAACTATTTAAGTCTTGTATTTGTTTCTAACGTTATTAGTAACTGGTTGTTTTGTCACTAGAACAAGTGTCATGAGAGTATAGGGCTGCAGCCAGCACTGTTTTTCTACATTGTCATTGTTCGAGTACACACAGTCACTCACTGCTGGAGGTTTTTGTAGCAAAGAAAGGAAAAAAAACTAATCATTCAAGGAAAAAAAACTGAATATTCAAACCTCAAACATTTAAATGGAGATCAGAAAATCTTGTTCTGGTGTCATAATCACAATATGTACTTCTACTTTTATTTGGGCAAATTAAATTAATGTCATGTCTGGTGCTTTTGTTATTCACCTCTCCTCACAATAGATCGGTGATTGAATTCACCCTGCCTCTAACACCTTTACTCTGCCAGATCATCTGTTCTGCTTTGCAGTAAAGAGCTTTCAGCCTGTTTTCCTCTTGTCTGACCTGCATGGTGAAGACACGGTTTGGTTTTTTTGGACCTGATTTTGCCTGAACCCTGAACTTATTATTTGGATTTGAATCATAGATCATAGTGTTTGTTTAACTTGTTGTGAAGACTGTTTCTCTGATTATACCTGTAGAAACAGCTGTATTCTCTTGCAACAGCCATCTTTGATCGCAAGAATCCTCCTAACCATACTCTCCTGTCTCATCTTTTCTTCGCAACCTCAACAACTCACTCCTCTGTAAGTTAACTTTTCTATTAATACTTACAGCATGATTTCTACAAACTACTTACCTTCTAGAACTTCTAAGAAATACTTCACTCTCCCTCTAGAAACTCTGCAACTGCTCCTCCATTAAGGCTTCCTGCTTCTGGTTTCAGACCACTACAACACATGCAATATTCTCATTAAACCATCTTCACTGATCTGTGTGTTTGCCTCTTTTTAGGTCCAGTACTTACATATTTCTCACATTCTGCCTTATGCCCAAAATTTTAATCACAGCTGTTTCATTTGCACAAACCTAGTAAAAGTGAAAACTTGGTGGTCACATGGTGCCTGAATTTTGAGGAACCTTGGTGACCAAATCTCACACACGTGAAACGGACTATAGGTGGTAAGATTCAACTTATTGTTTTCTGGGCACAGTTTTTAACTTATTTTTGCCACACTGTGGCCATTTAAAACATTTAAGTTACATTCATGTTTTTTTTCTTATTTACTTACTATATGGTGATTGTTAAATTAGCTTGAAGCTTGAACTAGGCAGCTAATTGCTATTTTAGATTGGTATGCTTCACACATGGTTTCATAAATCGAATTAATGTTGTAATAGCAGAGATTTGTGTCCATCCCCTGCAGTTGTGCACAATGAAAGCGTGTTTCCTGATGCTGAAACTGATTTACTTCACTTTACCAGGTAAGATAACAGATTTTAATTCAGTGAAATTTTTGAAAAGTGGTGAAATCAAGTAGCACGTGTTGAACATGGGATATTAGGAAAGTGATTAATACAAATGGTAATAGAAGTTTTACCAAAACATGACATATCTTTATTGAACCCACCTGGGGAAACTTTTCATTACATTTACAAACACATTTTTTAAGCTCCTGAATCAGGCACAACCACTACTGTAAAAAAAATATATCATCCTCTAAAAATATACTTCTGAGTTGTTCTGACTTCAGCTTATTGTATCTATAACTGTTCAATCAACCTTTTTTTGGCAGTTCTGGAGACTCAACAAGTCAAAGTCTTGCCAGAAGTGACTGGATACATCGGACAAGATGTCATCCTGCCATGTGAATTCATCCAAGGACCGAACAACGGCAGTGTTTACCAGGTGTGGTGGGGTCTCCTGCTACCAGAAGGAAAGAACGTCCTCCTTATTATTTCTTTCAAGCTATATGAAGTGATGATTCCCGAGTCACATCTGAAGGACAGAGTGGAGATTAAAAAACAATCTCTGATTATAAGAAATGTGGAAATGAGAGATGCAGGCTTGTACACCTGCAGCATCGCAGCCTTTCCCAGTGGTGCATTTGATGCAAAAACCAAACTTGAAGTAAAAGGTGAGTATGTTAAAACATGTTCTCAAACAATTAGGTTTTCAAAAGCAGCGTATTGATTAGCAGCATCATTGATTTATTTTTCTTATAGAATATAAACAGACTTAAAATGCACTATCATGATGCATTAATCTACATTTATTGTACCTTTAATATTGTAAAGGACTCAGAAATATGTCCTTATAGCTTCTATCAATGAAATGAATTTACATTAAAACAGTTTTACTGAAAAGCCCCTTAAACAGTTTTTTCTTTCCTCAGCAGAGATGTTGATTTTTCCGACGATAATATCGAGCATGATTGTTTTTGGAGTATTTGTGCTGATAGTAGTGACTATGATAATCACAACTCACATCATCATCAACAGAATAAGGTTTGTATGTCTGAAGAGTGTAATCATGAAATATTTTTGTAATACATCAGCAATTATGCATTTACATTATTAAACACATTTATTGATGGCACTATCAGTCCACCACACTGGTCCAGACAAAACGATCTCAACTACTAGATCGATCACCAACTTCCATGTTCCCCTGAAGTTTCATCACTGTTTTTATTTTTCCTGTATTCCCAATGGCAGTTTCATAACTTTTCATCACAAACCACAAACCTGCAGCACTCATTGCATCCCCATTAGCCTCAGCTGTAGTTATTTTACTTTCTATGTTAGCATGATGGCATGTTAAACTAACATGGTGAACATCTGAAGATTCTCATTCATCCATGTAAAATTATCCAGAAGCTTAATCATGGCAACTGAACTTATTTCTGTTGGGTCGAAACATTTCACTACTCATCCAAGTAGCTTCATCGGTCTGAGAGATCATAAATTTATCATCTAAAAAACGGTCACTGGTGAACTAATCCTGTTTTTGTTTACTCAGACGTGAAGATTCAGTCAGATAGTGTGTCTGCACAGGTTGGTAAAAGTTCATAATTCCTCTTTTTTTCGCAGACAGGACCACATTTATTTCTTTTAATGTTCAGTTTGCTTCCTCTTACTAAAAATGAGCTGTCTTTCAGATGCAGGTGGTTGTCTGGCGTGTGACTGTGAAAGAGACGAGTTGATCTGAGAGTTTCTGGAGATTTTTTCAGCTTGGTGATGATAAAATAAGAGATAAAATGTAGTCATACTGTAGGTTTTTGTGTGTTAGATGTCGCTCTTAAAGCAAGTCATGACAGACGCTATCCATTTAAATAACAACATGCAGCTTCACCAGATGCTCAGTTTTCTGTAGGTGGTACAGCAGATGAAAGGTATTTATTATGCACAAACTGAGGGTCAACGTGACAAATGTCCTCCTGTATTGTGGTAGTGTGTGCTGTCAACTTGCTACAAGAAAATTATTTCATTAAAGTGTTAAAAAAAAGTTTTGTGGGTTAATTTTTTTTATTTTATTTGCTGAGCTGTTACACTTGTCTTGTGAAAGTTGGAACGGCCCTTTTATCATCAAATTTAACGATATATAAAACTTTCTAGCCAAAGAAAACAAAGTATGTAAGGTGCCACAGGCAAACAGCTCACATTTCTCACAACATTGAGCCCCTGAACTTCATATTCTCTAACACCGTTTGGGATCTCAGTGCTTCTGGCACTGACAGTTTCCATATCTGTGTGTCATCCTGACATGAGACAAAATCCAGAACTCTCCATGTGAAAAGTAAAGACATGTCACTGTGGGATTGTTTGAATGTTTTTATTCCAAAAGAATTTGTGTGTCTATAAGTTTGAACAACAGGTCAGTCTCTCTGAAGAACATCACTGCACCTTCATCCCAGCATCTGCCATCCCCCACCCATCACCCACAAGCACACTGTAGAACCTTATGCTCTCCAATAGGAATAATAACAACAATTTAATCATAATATTCATCGTCAGTTTTAATAATCCATTTAGCACTAGTATAGAAATATGAAAAATTACCAAAGGAAAAAAACATAAAAATAAACAAAGGTTTGTTTTGCAGAGTGACCATTGAGACACCCAAATCCATTAGTTTTGTGACCCTCCCTTCCTTTTGATATTCATACTATCAATATTTTGGCTTTTTTAGGATTCTAACCCTTCTTTCCTCTTAACAGTAATGCTTGTAGCTAATCAATGCTTTCAGCTGATGTTTTAAAGCCGGTGCACCACATGACCACCCAAAAGCTTTGTGGTGCTGTGTCATTTAGTGAATCTGTATACAGAAGACAAGGAAAAAGACAACATTTAAACAGCTGAGTTCAGTCTTTAGACAACAGGGGGACAGAAATGGACATGTTGCGAATGAGTGTGTTTTTGACTGTGTGCGCACTGTGATGAAACGGTTCAACTTGTGTTGTCTTGACAACACTTTGGGCACAAAGGCAGAAACAAACAAAGAGATAAACCCAGGCCATTTTCTGCTGATATGAATCATCAGAAAAACAGTAGAATGAATGCAAACAGTGATATCATTCAACATAACATGTACAATTTTATACAGCAATGTCTGCATTTTATCAAGGTGTTTATATAGGACTAAACTGGTGGTTTAGCATGTTACCTCACACACTTTCTATTACTGCTGATTGAGGGATCATGTCCATGTTGCTGCACTAACAAGTCCTGCAATTGCATGAGATATGAGATAACGTGAGGTTTCTTTGTAATGGTTGAAAATAGCAGCTGCTAATGCTATGACTTGTGAGAGTCACGAGGTTAGAAAAGATAAGGACTGAAGAACAAAAGGGAAAATTATATTCAAATTGGGGGCAAATGAGTCAAATGGAGAAAAACACTGTTTAGAGAAGCAGGAAACTGACTTTGATTTGAGAATCAGCTGCTGAAAAGGATAAAAATGGCAAATATGAAAGAAGGAAACAGGAATTTAGTAATTTCCTACACTGAAAATATTTCATAGGCCAATCCTTAAATCTTGTAAGTACACAAATACTTAAATGTACAGTGTAATCAGTTTTTTTACCTGCAGGGACCCATCTAAAGATGACTTATATTAAATTAAGGCAGAATCATCAGTACATTTAACATTTATAAAGCACAGTATTTCCATGTTTTTACTCTATTACAATTCAGAAGTGAATACTGTACATTTACTCCACTGCATTGTTTTTTGTTGACTCTTCTTAAGAAAACATGACTAATGCATAATGTACAGTATTATAGTGAATTAACCAGCTGTCAGAACATGAAAAATGTTGTTAAAATCAGATCCACCTTTACCACCTTAGGCGACAGATATTT
>OMLM01021000.1:6370-20370 GCA_900302695.1 Helostoma temminkii | reverse complement strand
CTCTATCGTCATGTGATCATAAACATAAAACTTTGCAAATATCAGAGATAAGGGTGGAGGACCATCCTAAGGTCAGTGACACAGAGTTTAGACAAATGCAATAGATAGATAGATAGATAGATAGATAGATAGATAGATAGATAGATACTTTATTAATCCCCAAGGGGAAATTTTGGTGTTGCAGCAGCCATTACACAGTGCTGAAGTGAAGTAGGCAAATTAGCTTTTTACATTTATCAGAGTAAAGGTGGTAAATATTCACTCCTCAGTAAAACACTGGACTTATCAACAAAGTTACCTGCAGATGTTGACTTGGTTACACTGATAAGCAGGAAATATTAAGTCATGTGCACAGTAAGGAAACTTACTGACCCTTTTGCTGACCCTAAAGAATGCTGAACAATACGAGAAAATACATCTGAAATCCAAACTATACAATATAAACTATATCAGCTGCATGTGCAAATAATATGCATATAATATGTGTGTGCAAACTGACAATGTAAACAATTGAGTTCACTTACATGAGGTAATTTGTGGTCTTTAACTCCTGTCCGCTAGAGAAAGAATTCTTTAGTGTGGACATCCTACATTTCACAGTTCTGCTCCTCCAGCCTGAGGGCAGAAATGTGAACAGTCCATGCTGGGGGTCGGTGGGGTCCTTGATGAAGGAGGCAGCTCTACTGTGGACTCTGCGATGGTAGATATCATTAAGGTATAAGCTTAGTCATTAAAAGTTCAACATGAGCACAACAATAACAGAAGGAATTTCGTCCATGTTCTATGAACTACAGACAGGATTCAGTAACTGTGCAGCATTTAAAGCTGGTCACTGTCATCCACTCTAAAAGCTTCATGTGTTTACCAGGAACTAAATGATTGCTTACTTTTACCCTATTCCAATTTATTAGGTTCTGAATTTGTATCTATGTGGAATTATGCAAATTCAAATTCGAATTCACAGTGTAAAAGGGTTCATACAAATGAATCCCAGTGTGATTCCAGTAAAAACACTGTTAAACTAAATTTTAAAAAGAACTGAGGATTGTATTTATTGTGAGAATAAATCTGAAACAAAGTTAATAACAGGCAGTGGTGGCGTATGAGTGAATGGAGAAAGCAGGAGGAGCTCAGTGTGTCAACGAGAAGTCCCCCAACAGTCTAAATCTATAGCAGCATAATTAAGAGCTGGTTCAGAGTCACCTGAGCCAGCTCTCACTATAAGCTTTATCAAACAGGAATGTTTGAACAACTTCAGGCTGAAAGAGAGAGGGAGAGGAAAAAGAGTGAGGAGGAGAGGAAGAGGGAGAAGCAGGATATGAATGAGGGAGAGAGAGGAGAGAGAAGCAGAGAGAAAGAGAGAGAGAGGAGAGAGAAAGAGAAAGAACTACTTTCTCTTTAGTTTTTGCTGACTAATAATTTTGTGATTAGATCAGATCACATTTATTTTACTTGTTTAAGTTGACTTATTTGATCATGTTTTCATTGCCATGAATTTCTTGTGTTATGTTGATGGTTTATACCTTTCAAAATAAAATATGTGTTCATGTGTAAAAATGAGCTAAAAATGACGATGATGCATGATGATGATGATGATGATGATGATAAAGATGCAATAATAAAACTTGACCTTGATAATAAACACAGTTTGAATGTCACAGCTCAATGAGTTTTAAGAATTTAATGAGTTTTGACTGTCCTGGAATTCATTTCACACACTGTAGCTCAGGAAATGATAAAACTGTCTCCCTTTTTACAAGAAATATTTTCATTCTTTTTACAAGAAATCTTTTCATTCTACTTAAATTACAGAAATGAAACAAAGAATGAAAAATGTTTGTTCCCAGCAGGAACATGAAGGCATGTCAGAAAACCTGGGCTCAAAATAGAAAAGTTAATGTTTGATAGTGTTTCTAAACTTTATCCAGAGTTTGATCCACTGCTTTATAAGGCTGTAAGTCTTAACCACATCACATCTTTGTGATATCAAACTGAAATTAAAATGAGTTTTGTCTTTTTTTTTCTTCAGCAACAGGACAATCTGTCTAGTACAGCTCACCATCCTGGGCTGAATGTGTCCCCCTGCAGACCACTGTCTGCACTGATGCTGAACAGGCCTCTGACACAACTGAGTGTTGGTGGTGTGTTGAACTACTGCCAAGGTGAGTGGTGAAAGGTCAGAACTACAGTAACACTTTCAGTAGGATTCACTGTTGTGATGTGGAGCACTGATTAATGTGGGACACCTGAGCTCCAGTGCACTCAAACTAATGAAAGAAATACTGGTTATAAAAACACTCTATTGTCATGTGATCATAAACATAAAACTTTGCAAATATCAGAGATAAGGGTGGAGGACCATCCTAAGGTCAGTGACACAGAGTTTAGACAAATGCAATAGATAGATAGATAGATAGATAGATAGATAGATAGATAGATACTTTATTAATCCCCAAGGGGAAATTTTGGTGTTGCAGCAGCCATTACACAGAAAACATTTGAACATTAAGTAACAAATCTACACAATGACAATACACAAAACACAGTACCAGAATAACATACAGTATAGACAAAAATAACAACAAAATACACTGTAGAACCTGAGTGGAAAGTGACTTAGTTACATATTGTTAAACTGTCAGAGCGGACACTGACTCTCTGGCAGTGAATCATTGTATAGGCAGATGGCTGTTGGCACAAATGACTTCATGTACCTTTCCTTGTCACAACGGAGCTGGAGAAGTCTCTGACTAAAACTGCTGTGGAGAGGATGTGAGCTGTTCTCCATGATGCTCAGCAGTTTGTGCAGTTAAGGCAATGTGCAATGTTAAGGCTTTAAATTCCCTTTAAATAAAACAACACAGATAGTTTTTAATCAGAAAGTTTTTGTGATAAGTTTATTCAGCAAAAAATATTATTGGGTAAATATTGGTAAAGTTGGTAGAATGGTGATTCAAACAATCTACATGAATTTATAGGAAAAATTATGAAGAGAATTTATGAACTTCAGGCTGAAAGATAGTGAGAGGAAAGAGACAGAGGAGAAATGGAAGATGGGAGAAGAGAGAAAGAAATAGAGAAGGAGAGGAGGAAGATCAAGATATACAAAAAAAGATAAATCACTTAGAAGCACAACTTCAAGCTGTGCAACAGACATTAAGGCTTGAGGTTTTCAAGCTTGGAAGCACGTTCCTTAGGGCTCCCAGAGTTACAACAGGACATGCGCCAAATGCTTAATTGTAAATTATATACTACATGACTGCCAAGCAAACGTAATGTGTAGCCCTTTCCTGTTAAAACTTAAATATCCACTCAAAATAATTTAGCATATGTTGACTTGGTTTAGCAGCACAAAATTACACATATCTGCTGTGATCTGTCTGGTGATTGTCATTATAAATATCACACGCATTGACCTTCAGGTCTGTCTTTGACTGCGGGTCACACACACATAACCACTATGAAACAACCAGGAATTGTTTTTTAATTTTAGTATAATCACAAATGTTGCTTCCTCTACTTTCACCATAAAGTTTGCTCTACTACCATGTGTGGGGGGGTGTAGAAATATTAGTACCCATAGGAGGAGGGTTGTACAAACATTAGGGAACCACTGCATTATGGGAAATTAATTAAAGTAGAAGCTGAATGAGAAAAATAAGGATTATCAATCATTATTGTTTAAATTCAATGGAGTCCACTCATTCATAAACAGTGTGAATGGTTGAATGAGAAGTAGTGTAAAAGTGCTTGAGTAAGGCCCTCTGAAGAAGTCCAAGTCCAAACTAGAATAATCCAAAACCAAGAGAAAGGCTGAAATCACGTCCAGTATATATTCTAGTACAAAACAGATTCGGTTTCCAATATACCGAAAGCGTTGTTGGAACGAAACAACAAGGTGAATTTTGCAGACATACTGACAACAGGTGTGTGGAGAAGCAGGCTTTTATTGTTTGGCTGATTATGTTAGGCTGCATCTGGGAGTGATCAGAGAGACAGGGGAACAGTTCAGGCTGCCAGGAGAAAACAGTGTGATTGGGTTGATGAGTAGTGTGAGCCAGGAAGAGAGAGAAAATATCAAATTGAAACAAATATGGATAATAAGGATAATGTTTCAGTAATGTTTTATGAAATAAAGTAATGTTTTGAAAAGAAAAAGGTTACTGTCTAGCTGAATTGGCACTGTAATGACACGGTAACATGATTTACAGATGAAAAACTATGTAGAAAACATGTTGCATACTATTAGACACGTACAGACACGATGTGTATGTTTGCACATTTCATTGCATAGTTTCACTTCCTCAAATGCAGATACCACACAGACGTCTGTCTGGGATTTGACCTATCTGAACTACGTGGTGTTTCATTTACAATGGTTACTTGCTTTATAGTGAGGAAAACCACAGAAACATCCTGTATCTGTAACTGTCAAATTCATAGAACTGTGTTACAGTAGATCAGAGAAGCTGTCTGCTCTGTTAAATGTTTCAAGAAGCACAAACCAATCATTGCTGATGATCAGTGGCAGCAAATGCACCTACAAATGTCCTTTCTCATTTTCTCCTTCCTTTCTTACATGTGTTCAGTATTACAATGTTCAGTATTACACTTAAAAGAACTCCTGCAATTTCTTGTCAGCACAGCAGTGGAAACTTTGTTAGGATAGTTATGTTCTTATGTATCTATAGTAGACTTATTATGCTTATTATAGTTTTGTGATGTACATTGTGTTTCTGTTTTGCTTGTGCTTTTGTTTGTGTTATGTGATATGCAGCTGGTTTCCTTTGTGTTTGTGCTTTCATATTTGTATGTGCTTTGTCTCTAGAGGCCACCATATTTATCTGATAAAATTAAGAAAGAAAATAACAGATTTTTATTGTTTTACTGACCAAATTTTTGGTCAGTATTTTGTAAACATAAGCAAATATAGAGGCCAGAGCTGTTCCAAGTATATGCTTAAGTCAGACAGTGTGGATAGAAGGATCTGGTGGTTCACCGTTTCAAAGGCTGCAGATAGATCAAGTAGGATTAAGACGAAGGATTGTCCCCAAGGTTTTGCAGCCCACAAGAATTCCACAACCGTGAGGAGTGCTGTTTCTGTAGAGTAACAACTCTTGAAGCCAGACTGGTTGGCATCAAAGAGGTTACTCTCAGAAAGATAATCAGAAAGTTGATTAAAGACTGCTTCTCTTGGCAAGAAAAAGGAAGAAGAGAGACAGGTCTGTAGTTTTCAGTGAATGAAGGGTTGAGAGAAGGCTTTTTGAGGAGTGGAGTAATCTGGGCCTGTTTAAATTAGTTAGGAAAGGTGCCTGTTGTGAGAGATGTATTAATGATTTGTGAAATGGCTGGAATTAGTGTCAGTGCAGCTGCTTGAAGGAGAGTGGAGAGGATGGATCCAGAGAACAGGTAGTGAGAAGGTTCAGCCTTGTGCTTCATTCCCTCCAGATTTTCCAGTAGATTAAAATATATTCAAGTCTTTGTAATTTCACATTGAAGAACAATATTCTGAACTGTTTAACCATTTGTAGAGGCAGCTTTCCACAGATTGGTGAACATTGTTTTTTACTGCTGAAGGACTCTGACTTTCTAAGGTTTTTTTTTTATATCAAATCATGTTACTGACCTGTTGCTAATTAACCTATTAGTAACAGGTCAGTTAGTAGTTAGTAAGTATCTCTCCCTTACTTTCTTACTCTTCCAGCCGTTTGTTGTTCAAACTTTTTTGAGACATTTTGATGCCATCAATTCAAAAATTACCTTATCTTTCCTTAAAATGGTACATTTTCTCAGTTTAAACATTTAAAATGTTTTATATGTTTATATGTATCTTTTATACATATAATATATTTTATACATTATACATTAGATTTTATTTTTATGTAAGTTTTATTTCATTTGAATTGGAGTTGTACAAAACTAGGAAATTCTGAAATTCATTGAGGTGACAAACTGTTTTTATACACTGCTCATTACAGCTTCAGTAACGTAATAGTATGACAATGCAATATCTTGATAAGGTAATATAGAATGCTAGGTTGTTGCAGTGTTTGTGGTTGAGCATGATTGTAGTACTTTTACTTGAAAAGTGTGTATACTTCTGCTTATAACTGACCTAACAAAATCTGTAGGCTGGGTCATGAAGCTTAGTTTCAATTTCACTTTTATGCACATAGCTTAAAAAAAAGAAGCTGCAACAATCACTCTCAGAACTCTTAACTCACTTAAGCTGCAGCATCTTCTCTGCACCCTTATATTCAAAAATGGACAGCAACCCATTCATAGACTACAACTTTGGTAAGTCATAATACCCTACCCACAATTATTTTATTCTGATCATTAAATGTCACGTGCTACTGTATACAGATATTTCTGCAGAAAGGAACAACCTGATTTTCTACATCAATTCCTCTCAAAATCTGATCATAAGATATAGACAAGCACAATAAAATAAAGCTAATAACTACTACTACTTTAGTCCGTCAGAGTTGTCTTTATCAAATATTTATTAAACATTCACAGTGATGACAGAAAAAGGTTTTAACCCTTTTTATTATTAGAATTATCATTAGTTTTAATATATTTTTCAACTGGTAACATCAGTCTGTATATTGTAGTCTGTGTGGTTCACATTGCTGTTTTGCTGACTGTTTGAAGAGTTTTGACAGTGTGACTTCAGTTTTGACCAGTGCAAGTTATCAAAGTCAAAACAAGTAACTTTTTGGACCTTTGGCAGCAGAAATCCCTATGGTCACTCCAAGTCATCTCTAATGTATGTGTGTTGAAGTGTGGACTCTGATGCATATACATATTCATATTTACCTCTACAATTGTTTGTATGCTTCTTTCATTTCATGTATGTATAGGCTGCACGAAATACATAGTATGTCCAATCTGTTTTTTATTCTTTTTGTTCTTGTTACTTTTTCCACACAGGATCTATTAGAACAAATAATGCAGAGCTGAGGATAGTGATGGTGGGAAAGACTGGGAACGGAAAGAGTGCTACTGGAAACACCATTCTGGGTCGAGAATGCTTTGAGTCAAAGTTCAGTGCCAAGTCTATGACTGTAGACTGTTCTAAGGGCAAAGCTGAGGTGGATAAACAGCGGGTTGCTGTCATTGACACCCCAGGTCTGTTTGACACCAGGTTTGGTATAGAAAAAACTACAAAAGATATGAGTCAGTGTGTCTCCTATGCTTCTCCTGGACCCCACATCTTCCTGGTGATCGTCAGACTGGGCAGATTCACTGAGGAGGAAAAGCAGACGGTGCAGAATATTCAAGAAATCTTTGGTCAGGCTGCAGACAGATACAGTATGGTTCTCTTTACTGGTGGAGACCTTCTTCAAGGAATGACTATTGAAGAGTTCTTGGCTGAAAGCCTAGAACTTCAAGAACTTGTAGCCAGATGTAACGGTCAGTACCATGTCTTCAATAATCAGCTGAAGGATGGTGCTCAGGTCACTGAGCTGCTCCATAAGATCAGATATATAGTCCAGAAAAACGGAGGAAGTCACTACACCAACGGGATGTTCCAAGAGGCTGAGAGGGTAATTGAAGAGAAGAAACAACGAATCCTGAAAGAGAAAGAAGAGAAAATACGAAAAGAACAAGAGGAAATGGAGAGAAAACTACAGGAAAAATATGAAAAAGAGATGAAGAGAATTTATGACCAACTACACGCTGAGAGAGAGAGGGAGAGGAAAGAGAGAGAGGAGGAGAGGAAGAGGGAGAAGCAGGAAATGAATGAGGAAAGAAGGAAGGAGAGAGAGGATAGAGAACGAGAAAGAACAAGCATGTTGGATACGTTAAAGGAACAACACGACAGAGAACTGAGAGAGGAAAAACAAAAGTTACAGTCCAGGTATGAGAATGAGGCCAGAAGGGAAGCTGAGGAGTTTAATCCATTATATCCTCTGGTAGCAGTTGGTGAGCTGGCAGTTGATGTTTGCAAAAAAGTGGTTGGAGCTCTAAACGAGCTTGGTAAAGGAATTGGGAAACTGTTCAAGCCCTAAAATCAGGAACTTTAACCACAGAATTTTCTTTTTTTTTTGAGTGAATGATGATGTAATATTTCTATGCTGATTAGAGCTTTGCACAGTAGGACAGTAAGGCAGTGTCTCTTGCCACACCATTGTTTGATAATGCCAGTTCCTAACCTAATGTTTTTTAAAGATAATATAGTTCATTCTGTGCTTTACATTATGTTGGTTATTTTATATACACCATGTTATCTAATATTTCATTTTCATATTTTATGCACTTCCTGCTTTTGTTGCAATAAAGTTCTCCCAGTTTTTATATTGGTGACTAACTGCTGTTGTCTGTTGCTTAGAGGTGGTGCCATCTAGTGTGAATTTACAGAATCATTTGTGTCTGTTGTTTTCATCAGATTTGAACGTGTTAAGACATTTTGCAAATCCTCATGTTATATGAATTTTTCATTAGCATTTATTTCATGTGTTACACTGATGATTTATGTTAACATAGAGTAAATGTGTTTATGTACTAAAATGAACTAGAAATAAAGATGTGACATGGAAACTAAACCTTTATCAGAGTAATAATTAATTCTCCAGTTAAGATTTGTCGTAGGTCAGTGATTTTTAGAAAGTCTTTATTTGGTGCTTACTAGGTTCTTCTTGATGAATGAAATCTTCCAGTTGAAAATCTTTATTTATTACATAGTAGAATGTGTTGTGAATAAAACAACATAAGGATAAATAATGTGAATCAAAATCATTATCCCATGGAGGTCTGGATTACTCATACTCAAAATAAAAGTGGAAAAGTCAGACCACAGGCTGATCCAACTTCTGTGGAAATTCCTCAAGACAATTCAAAATGAGGCTTAGTAGTGTGTGGCCTTCATGTGCCTGTATGCACTCCCCACAATGTCTGGCCATGCTCCTGATGAGATGATGGATGTTCATCCTTGAAGAGCACAGGGCGCCAATGGCAAATATGCCAATCCTAGTGTTCTCTGGCATATGCCAATTGGCCTGCAAAGTGTTGGGCTGTGAGCACAGGTCCCACTTGTGGACGTTGGGCCCTCATACTACTCTCATGGAGTCTGTTTCTGACAGTTTGAGCAGAAACATGCACATCAGTGGCCTGCTGGAGGTCATTTTTAGGGCTCTGGTAGTACTCCTCCCAGCGTTCCTGCTGCTGGGTTGCTGTCCTTCTGCGGCCCCCTCCTGTCTCCTTGTATCTCGATTTAATACACTGCTCAAAAAAATTAAGGGAACACAAAAAGGGAAATTGAAGAGAAGAAACAACAAATCCTGAGAGAGAGAGAAGAGAAAATATGTAAAGAACAAGAAGAAATGAAGAAAAAACTACAGGAAAAATATGAAGTTGAGTGTTGAAGAGAATTGAGGAACAACTTCAGGCTGAGAGAGAGAGGGAGAGGAAAGAGAGAGAGAAGGAGAGGAAGAGGGAGAAGCAAGAGATGAATGAGGAGAGAAGGAGAGAGAAAGAGAAAGAACCAGCATGGAGTCTAATCTGTTATATCATCTGGTAAAAGTTCCAATCCCCCTCCCCCATTTTGGTATGTCTGACCATCTTCCTCTGCTGCTAAACCCAGCATACACCCCTCTCAGAAGAAGAATTAGACCAATCATGAAAACTGTTAAAACCTGGCCAGAGGGAGCACAGAACTGTTTCAGAACCACTGAGTTGAGTATATTTGAACATCTGGAGCTCTAAGAATGCACTGACACTGTACTGTCGTACATCAAGACCTACACTGACAATGTCACAGTGGATAAGTGCATCAGAGTCTACAGCAACCGTAAACCCTGGATGTCATCAGAGGTACACTTACTCCTGAGAGCCAGGAATGCTGCCTTCAATGCAGGTGACAGGGATCTATATAGTGAGGCCAGGGCAAAGCTGAGGAGAGGCATTAAGGCGGCCAAGAAGCTTGACAAACAAAGAATGGAGAACCATCTTGCCGATAATAACCCGAGGCAGGTATGGCAGGGGCTACAGCACCTAATCAACTATAAGGGCAGCACGACGAGGACAATCAGTGCTGATGCCTTGCTGGTAGAGGAGCTGAACTACTTCTTTGCCAGTTATGAGGTTACAGACCTGACCCAGTGGCTCTGGCTCAACAGCCTTCCAACTTGCAGCCACTCATCCTGCAGGAACATCGTGTGAAGGCTGTAAACCCCAACACAGCTGCAGGACAACCTGGGGTACTGGGTAAAGTGGTAAAAGCATGTGCTGACCAGCTATCAGGGGTCCTAACAAGGATTTTTATCACCTCCCTGCAATTGGCTAGTGTCCCACCATGCCTGAAAGCAGCTACAATTATTCCAGTCCTGAAGAGAACAGCCATAAGTAGCCTGAATAACTACAGACCTATCGCACTGACTTCTGCAGTAATGAAGTGCTTTGAGAGACTGGTCCTTCAACACCTCAGGTCTTGCCTTCCACCAAACTTCGATCAACACCAGTTGGCCTACAGAGCAAATAGGTCAACAGGGGGCACCATCGCCACTGCCCTACACGCTGTTCTGAGTCACGTTGGAAACTACGTCAGAATGCTCTTTATAGACTACAGTTCGGCCTTTAACACTATCCTGCTGGACATTCTCATTGAAAAGCTGACTGACCTGAACTCCCCCTCTCACCTGTGTTCGGATTAAAGACTTTTTAACGGCCCACCCACAAACAGTGCGGGCTGGGTCCTTTGGATCTTCCACCCTGCTGCTCAGCAGAGGCTCTCCTCAGGGCTGTGTGCTCAGTCCATACCTGTACCTGCTGTGCACATATGGCTGCATCTCCTCTGACCCATCTAACATCATTATTAAGTTTGCAGATGACACAAAAGTGCTGGGTCTCATTTCAGAAGGTGATGAAACAGTATACAGAGAAGAGGTCCAGAAGCTGTCCACATGGTGCTCTGTCAACAATCTTCATCTAAACACCAGCAAGACAAAGGAGATGGTACTGGACTTTCGGAGGCATAGAGGAGAACCCGACTCTCTTTACATCAAGGGGGTCCATGTGGAAAGGGTCTCCTCCTTCAAATTCTTGGGAGTACACATCAGCCAAAACCTCACCAACACGTCTCTGGTGATTAAAAAGGCTCAACAGAGGCTCCACTACCTCATGGTCCTGCGACAAAACAAGGTGGAACAACTGTTGATTCTTTCTATTGTTCCATGATAGAAAGTGTCCTTACATACTGCATCACAGTATGGTACGCCAGCTCAACAACTGCAACAGTAAAGCTCTACAGAGGGTAATAGACACGGCACAGAGAACCATCGGCTGCTCCCTAACATCACTGGAAGACATTCCAAAGTATAAAAGTAGAAGATGTGTAAGCCAGGGTCCAAGCACACTGGCACATATTCATACCCAGTTAAAAAGCCAAGAACATTGGCCTTGCAGCCTCATTCGTTCACAACTAAAACATAGCAAATACAAACAGGTATAATACTTTAAGCTGTCTTGTTCAACTGTTTATCACTGAGTTGGGTTTTCTATATATTATATATACTATATATATTATATTTGTATATGTATTATTGCACCGTATTAGATAGAGCTTAAAAAAACTGCTGCCACTTCTTGGAAATGACATGAGATACCAAAGCACAGCTTTTAGACAAACAGATACTACACGTACGTTCAGAGAATCTAAATTAAACACATGAAAGTGAAACAACAAACCACATTTCCTGAAAACCTAGAACTGTTTCTTAAATGCAATCAAAATTAAAGATGCAACAGAGTCACACACATGGTGAACAAGATTAACCCTGCTCGTGTTATAGCCAGTCATAATCCCCTTACCAATATATCTGCTAATGATAAAATACAAACTATTTAGCCTCTGTTCCAATAATTTTCACTGCTGCAGCAGAAGATCTCTAAATTTACTTACATTTACAAAACACAAATAAATTGTTTAGTGAAAACACTGAAAATCAGTTACTAAGCACTTTACTAAAAGTAAATGTAGCTCATGAAAATGTTTCTTAAGGAAAATGTACAAAGAAACTTTATGTATTAAGTATGTTAGGTATGTTGGACATTATTCAGAAAGGCACCTTTTGTTCCACATCTATTAAAATTGAAACAAAAGTTTAACTTTTACTTTCACTGAGACTAGTGCAGCCGGTGGACAGGGGAAAAATAACAAAGCTGTAGTGGACCTATAAGGCAGTATTAGCAGGGTTCAACTGGTCCACACTGGCACAATTCATACCCAGCACCTTACTGACCCAAAGCAGTTGAGAAGCCAAGAACATAAGCCTTCCATTCTCCACGTTATTTTGGAACAACCTCTGCTGGCATTTTCCACTAAGACAGGGACACTACACATTTTGGCCAGGGCACCGCTGCCAGTAACTTGAGATTGTTCAGTGCTGTAGCAGAGACGTACATTTTACACTGTTGGCACTGATCTGAGCACCATGTAATGGTGGTTTTAATATGTGACCCTGGTTTTAAAGTGAAAGTGACTAATCTTGATGAGCTAAGAAAATCTTATTATTACAAAAACAAACGCTATGGAAAGATAGCAGCAATAAGTGTCGGTAAACAAGCAACCACATAAAAGTCACGTTTGTTCTCCTTTTGTTTGTCCTGAATGAGCTCATATGACTCACTCAGTTGGGTGATATGACATCACAGTTTTTGGTGACACAACTGTTAATAAAGCTGAATAAGCATAATGAGGATTATCATGCGTTATCGTTTTAAATTCAATGTATACATACATGTTTCATTACATTAAACATCTACTAGATATATTTATTCATCAGCTTCTTTAATAATACACTGAGGAATTTCACATGAAAATAAAATAAAAATAAACTGAGAAAAATTTTGTGGCAAAGCATAAAGTTTGTTATTTTGCATCTCAAGACCAAACATGTTCCTGGATCAAATGAAACTCCAAATAATATTACAGTACAAAATAATAAATAATAGAGCACAAAAAGAACAAATCACTGTGAAGCTGAATTACATCCATCAAAGAAAATGTGAATGAAATAATGTTAAGCTCTGTGAAGGTCACTGACAATTTTCTATTAGTTTTAGACAACGGTCAATAGTTAGAGCTGGTTAAGGTGACTCTCTGTTCTTGTGCTCAGTGCTGCTTTTGACACTATAGATCACAGCATTTTATTACACAGACTGGAATATGTTATTGGCATTAAAGGAACAGCACTAGGTTGGTTTAAATTTTATCCGTCAGATAGGTTCCAGTTTGTTCATGTTAATGATAAGTCTTCTATGCAGACAAAAAGTTAGTTACGGAGTTCCACAGGGTTCTGTGCTTGGACCGATACTTTTGACTTTATACATGTCTCCTCTAGGCAGAATTATAAGGAAACACTCTATAAACTTCCATTGTTATGCAGATGACATTCAACTATATTTTGTCTTTAAACCAAATGAAACAAATGAATTAGTCAAACTTCAAGAATGTTTAAAAGACATAAAGGCCTGGATGTCCTGCAATTTTCTACTTCTTAATTAAGACAAGTCAGAGGTTATTCTATTTGGGCCCAAAAATTTTAGAGATAAGATGTCTAATGGCATAGCAATGGCGTCTAGCACTACTGTGAGTAATCTTGGAGTTATCTTTGACCAGGATATCTCCTTTAACTCATATATTAAAGAAATCTCTAGAACTGCCTTCTTCCACATGTGGAATATTTCTAAAATTGGAAGCATCCAGTCTCAAAGTGATGCTGAAAAACTGAAAAACTAGTCCATGCATTTGTTACTTCTAGACTGGACTACTGTACTTCCTTACTAATAGGATGTCCCAATAACTCATTAAACAGCCTCTAGCTCATTAAAAAATGTTTCTTCTTTTCTTATAAAGGGAGCTTTTCCTCTCCACTGTTGCCTAATGCTTGCTCACGAGGGATTTGTTGGGTTTTTTCTTATTATTTAATTGTATTGTAGGGGCTTAAACCTTACACTGTAAAGTGCCTTGAGATGATTTTGTTATGATTTGGCGC
>OMLM01020999.1:306629-323900 GCA_900302695.1 Helostoma temminkii | reverse complement strand
GCATGCAAGTAAAAATAAAAAACGCATTTTTATTGTATGCATACTTTTAAGAGCACTTAATGATGTCATCAAAATACATCCACAGAAATTCCTTCAAAATATTATTTAATATACATTTGTATGCAACTAACTTTCTGGGGAAATATCCCAGGTGTCATTAACAGTAATTTTTAAGACTTCTTACTGTACATCATGACTTGCACTGATACTTGCACTGAATATGTTTCATTAATAGAGTTACTCAGCTCAGTGTTGTTTTTAAAAAGTCATAGTTGCTATGATAAAGGTATTTCCAGAGTAATGCAATTCTTGTCAACTAATTCTGTCTAATCAAAGGTCCAAATAACATCCATTTGTTGTCAAGAACTGAATGGAAAGGCAGTGAGTGGGGGAAATATAATAATAGCCATAAATACACAATTATGAATTGGTGGACACGGTAATGGCTGTTGTATCTCTTTGAGTCAGTGATTCAGTTGTTACTTCAGTTATTATGTATAATATGATATTTAATTAAGAATGAGTGTGACTGTAAGATATTGCTTTGGACCCTGGAAAAGGTGGACACAGGCATCAAAGGGGAAAAGAAAAATTAGTAAGTGTCATAATAGGATACTGTTGAATGACAACATTATTTGTTTCCTCCTGTCAGTAGTTCATCATCTAATTTAAAGTGGCATCTTATCTTTCACATTAAAAATCATCAAGCTTCAGTGTCACTCCTAAACTCATTTTCCTGTTTTTCCACCATTTTTTCATCACCATCATTTCCTGAAATGCTCTGGGGTTTATACTGCATGGATTGTGGAAGATTTAAATAGATAATACTTGGGAGGATGTCTGACTCACTGTGCCTTTTGTGTAATCACATCAGCATAGAGCTGTACTATAGGCAGTAGTAGCTCAAATGGGCATGAGCCAGAAAACAGAGGAATGATATGTAAAAGAAAGCATAGTGTTATTTGTGGATTGTAGATAACAACAGTGTTGCAATGTATTTGTTTACTTTGTTCTCACTGATTTCAAATTGCTGACTTTAGATCATCCTGGTTTACCATCACAGTGTTGTGGCATCCAGCAGCACCACCTCAACTTGTCTGCTGTGGTTTTCCAGTGGGCAAAAGTTGTGCATAGTTCCTGGTCTTTTTTGGAATACAGTCTATCTAGGTCAAGGTTTCCCTTCATGAAAGTGAGATGAAAACACAACAGACTAGTGACTGGTCAGAGAGAAGTGTTACTACCACAACCATTGTCTTCTGATGTCAGTACAAGTAATTGACAAATTCTCAAGATATCTTCCACAGCCTTTTGTCTTGTTGCCTTTGGGCTCTTGTCATTTTGACAAAAAGCAACATACCCTTCTGCATTCACTACTTATCCAAGTAGCTTTATCTGTCTGAGGAGAGTTGTGTGTGAACACACAAGTTCATTCAATGTCCAGACCTGATAAAGATAATCCAGTACATTGGTGAAAATTATTTTTTCAGTTCACAGTGCTGTGAGTTGGTGGGTTGTGGTTGGTGGCTTCTCAGTCCTGAACATTATAAGCCTGCCACCCATCCCAGTTACCTCCTTCCAACTCATTTTCGCTTAATAAATAAATAAATTCATTTGTTCACAAAATACTTTGACAGCATAGTGATTACATTTGCTACAAAATGTAATTAGTGTAGTTGTAGAGGAATGTAATTTTCTTTCATGACAGTTCCCACCATATAATGAAGCTGTAGTATGGATGCACTAATCAAGCACAAATAATTTGGCCTATTTGAAGTGTTGATTAACTTTCATTTGCTACTTATTTAAAAAAAAAAAAAAATTCTATCGCTTCATAGGATTGTCTTGTTGCCTAAGTTTGGGCAGCACTCTGACTCCCAGCTTTACAAATTTTGGTACATTTATTTCTTATTCCATAGCCATGTTCTAGCTCAAGGACAAAAATCAGTGTAAGCATTGTCAATAAATGTTCATTCACCACATATTCCATTGAAGGCTATCCACTCACTGCTTGAAAACAGTTGATTTGATTCACTCCTGACATGGCCTGTGCTGCAGCAGTGCAGAGGGCAATTTGCCTTGACTGCCTGCTCCCACATGAAGCACTACAGACCATTCTCTCACAATTGTAGCCTTTGTCTCAAGCTGCTGCCATGCCAACAAAACTGAACCACCCAGCAGCTGCTGTCAGCTTAGCCTCAAACATTACTATGATGCCTCGTATGAGTACCAAATGTCACTTTAAAGCTCTTAATGACAAGCATAGTAGGCTCAAGGTTTACTTCCTCACCTAAATGAATGTTTTATGGCATGTCCTCTTTGTATCCAGAGATTACCTGTGGGAATGCGGCTATGTTGTATGGCCCTGAGTAGGAGTTTGGTTATTGCATATATTGTTGAGAATTGACTTAATTTCCCTGAAGAGGACAAGGCATTAGTCAGAGGACAGATCCTTGTATCTCTTCTTCAGACACCTGTGGTCTGTCTTGATGTTCCAATATAATAACTACAATCAAGTGAGTGTTAATAAATATTTGTTACAGCAGGATATTTGCTTTTGGTTGTGAGAACATAGAAAAACAAATACTACAAAAAAAAAGAAGTAGAATAAGCAGGTATGACTCAAATGGACATATGGAAAAAGAAAAGATACATTCCGGTATAAATACAATGGCGTAGCACTTGAAATCGCTACATTATGACATCTTGCATTTGATAAATAAAACAAGCTGAAAATAACAAGTGCTACAGTTGGTCTCAACACAATTTTGCGACTAGTTAAGTGAATTAAGTTACAGACTAATTTGCTCTGCAGTGTGGTCTCTCTCCCCCCAAACTGTCTGCAGAGCCTAGACTAATTATCTGCTCATTGATGCACTCTTATCTCCTCGATGATGTACCTGAACCTGCCAACTCCTGTTTGTGAAAACGGACGAGCGAGCACTTGCCAGGATTAATCTTAGCTGTTACACTGAAAGATATTTGTTTTCATGCCGATGCTGATTTCCTTTTCCATTCCCCTCTGCATCTTTAATGGTATAATTTTTGACAATTTGCTTTGTGATCACATGCTTGAGCTTGTTTACTCTGTAGTTTAAATGCAGCACAGTGTGCACACACTTTGTGTCAGTGGCATCTATTTGCTCAGAAATTTGCTCAAAAATTTTAAATATAACCCATGAAAACTTTTTCTGCTCATGTTTATTAGTTTGAGTAGTGCAACTCAAAATTTCCATTTAAACATGGACCCTTCTATCTTTTCTGCATTCTGATTATAGATTGATATGCTGTATGATTTGTTGACCATCCAATCAAGGTTTTATATTGCCAGTGTAAATCTTTTTCAATAGCTGAACACCCACAGTACAATAATTTGTATTAAGGTCAAGATTTAAGTTCAGTATTTAAGTTTTATTACATTTTATTATAAAAAAATGATTTTAATACAACAATGTAAAAATGTGCTGTAAACACAAAGGGATTCGTATGTCTCTTTGCTTTTTAATGCAAATGTATAAGATCTCTTGTGAAATGATTGTCATTAACATTTTGCTGTATTCTTTACAACAGTTGTACAAAGATATATATACATCATCAGATACATCATGCATAAAAACACACACGCTCATTCTCATACCTTCCTTTTGCATACAACATATGTGATGCAAAATTATTTAAACAGAGAAGAAGCCAGTGAGAAAGAACCAGACCAAAGAACATACCCTCTTCTCTGAGGTGCAGACGTCCATTTAGAGAAAGTGCAGGTACATTTCTCTACCTCTTCAGATTCCATTTAAAGGTCCCTCCATCTCACTGTGTATTTGTCACATTTCAATGCATTAGGCTCTCAAGAAAAGAGCTGCTGGGTGTGCTTCATATGCTTTCAGGCATTGTGATCTATGGAAATAATAGAAATATAACCCAAAAGGATGAGGCCTGACATATATCTGTAGCTTAGCCAACACAATACAATAATAATAATGATATTTTCTTCATAAAACACCTAAACCTAAATTATCAAATGAAAATGCTTTGGCACTTGCCTGTGAAGTCAAAATGCGTCAGCAGAGCTAAAATTTGCTTACAATACACCAACAGTTCAACATCAAACCATCTTTGTGTCGTGACATTTGATTTTTTATTTTTCTAAAAAGTGCTGCAGACCATTGCATGGGTCATTTAATTTTATAATGTCTTTGATGAGCGAGGAAGTAAAGATAAAATAGCATAGCAACCATCTGTCCTGTGCCTGTGCTCTTTATATATTGCATGTTTACAAATTATATGGAGCTGAAAGGCCAGCTCATAATGTAAAGGCTGTATTCAGAACAGTACATACTTATACATACTATACATATAGAGTTCAATATCCATGACCATTAGACTTTATTTTTACATCCAAAGGGCTGCAATAGTCTACTGGTAGATTTATAATCAAGTGTGACTGCTCATGTTTTGCAGAATGAACAGCTCTTTTCAACTTCATTTTGGCGGACCTGCTTCCTAGTCATGACATAGGCCCATCTAGTGGCTGAGTTGTATATTGTTACACGATGCAGAGAACTGTCGTCACTATGCTTAGGAATGCTCTGAAGAGTTTTCCTGTGCAGCAGCATGAGGGCTGTCTTGTGTGGGAAATCGGCAGTGACCTCCAGAAAGCACAATGCTGCTCTTCATCAGACAGTACAATGCACCACCAGTCAGCTTCTCCCACTGATAAATGCTTCTGCTCCTCACAAAGAAGATTCAGCAGAGGCTGACAGCAGTGGAGGGGAATGACTTGTTAATAAGTTATAGTTACTATGCTCATGTTCGTGCTGTTACTCTTGCCATTTCTTGCTAAAATTCCTAATTCACTAAAATCATAAAAACAATTTCCTTAGATGTAGTATCAAATATATATTAGTAGTAGTATTGTGTCCATTTCATGACTGTGCACTTATGAGGAAAATTGCATTACTGGAAGGTCTGCTTCATGTGGCCTTCATTGCATAGTTTAGTATGACACTGCTATATACTTCATATAACAAAATTCTGAGGGCAGAACTGAGGTTATAGTCTATGGTTGGTTGATTTTGAACTGGACTTTATTATACTCAGAGGTGGCTAATAGTCTTCTTGCATGTATGTACAGTAAATACATAAAGGCAGACAAAAACAAAGAAAATGCTGTAGAGCTAGGATTGGATTCAATAATGTTTAAAGGTAGAAAAGTTCTAAAGGTCAAAGAGTGGTGATTTTTGTTTTTGTTGATTATAAAGCAAATTTGATTATAGTTTGGATGGTTGATTGAGCTGTGGCACCGGCTTTTTCTTAGAAAGCTGGCATTTTTTGGATCAGGTATGTTGGGCTGAGAATAATGTCACCTGGTGAGGATAGTGTGCTGTAGTGGTTAGCACTGTTATCTCACTGCAAGAGGCACCTGGGTTCGAATACATAGGCCTTTCTGTGGGGAGTTAGCAAGTTCTCACTGCATGTGTTTTCTCCAGGTAGTCTGGTTTCCTCCCCTGTCCAAAGACATGCAGTTAATTAATTTGTTGTGAATGTGTATAATTGTCTGCCTGTATGTGTTACCCCTGTGATGGCAGCGACCTGTCCAGGATGCACCTTGCCTCTCGTCCAATGACATCTAGCATGGACTCCACCACTCCCATGCCCCTTTTAGCCCACATTTAACAATAACTGATAACTAACACTAATTAATTCCAGATCAAGTAGCTGCCAAATTGGCACAATGAGTCTGTCTGAGTTTTCTTTTAGCAGTTTGCCAGAATAATCTGACATGTTTCTTTTGAAACATAATAATTACCTTATCTAAATCCAATTGAGATGTTTTGGTATACATCGGACCAGAGAGGGAAAGAAAAGCAACTAGCAAGTACTCAAAACCTCTGGCAACTCCTATAAGATTTTTGAAAAACCAATTCAGGCGACTACCTTATGAGGCTAAATGAAAGAATGTGCAAAAGTGAGCTGTCATCAAGGCAAAAGGTGGTTACTTTAAAGAATCAAAAATATAAAACACATTAATTTTTAAACATTTTTTCTTTACTACATAATTCAATACATGTTCTCTCAGGGTTTGGATATCTTCAATATGAATGTAAATGGTAAAAAATAAAGAAAAACACTGAAGCAAAAGGTGTGTTTTAGAGATTGTGTATGAGATATATTTTGTACTTTTTTAGTACAATAACAGAATATTTAACAAAAGATGCTGGATTCATAAAAACTCTGCAGACATTAGTTTCATTTAATGATTTATTGACATTTACTTTTTTCCACCATGGTTTCTCTTGATACCAATAGTATTTACCATAAAGTTTCTTTTTCATTTAAATTACATATAATGCTTTACTCACATACACATTTATTGTTTAATTTTCTTATTGCAAAAAACAAGAGTAGCCAGAATGAGTCAGGTATTGCTACAATTCGCCATACAAACTCTTTGTCCCTCAGACAATGAAATTCAAAAATAACTTTATTGGCAAGACAAAATTACACCATAGCCTCTCCATCTTTCTCTCACTGCTCTGAGAGAGACTGAGGGCAGAATAAGGCTAAGGCTATTAGCCTAAACACAGCTAACATGAAATACCTGCCCAGAAAAAAAGGAATCTAACATTTACTTCCCATATGTGAATAGTGAGAATGAAGCAATGGGAATTAATCTGTGGCGCTGCTACTTGACTGACCTACTGTACCAGGGACAAGATGCTTAGCTTGGGTTGTTGATCAAGTGTCTAGGACGACCGATCAATCTTCCCAAACCAAACATGTGCAGGTTCTTGTCTCCATTTTTGTGTTAGGCCACTTTGTACCTCCAGGTTGCCTCTGTCTCAAATTGGTGGGATGTGGGAAGAGAGCAGGTCCCAACACACACTAGAATACATACGGTACACACACCAACAGGAAGTAGAGCACAGATCCTGGAATAGTATCTCACTCACAAAATGAACTCTGCAAAGGAGGTTTTGTTCATCAAAAAAGAGCACAACGGTGGAAGCTGACACCAAGCCAGCTTCTTCTTTAAGTAAGGGCTTTCGTAACGTTGTTCTGAATTTTCACCTAAACATACTATTCAAACACGGAAAAAAATAATCCAACTCACTAAGACTAGCTAAAAATATGCCTGTTGAACACATCTATCTTTATTCCCATAATACCTGGCATTGTACCCTGTTCCCCAAGCATAAATCACCATAGTGAAAAGGCCCTTTAATATGAAGGGTCGGTCCCTAAATCCAGCTACGCCCCTGTCTTTCAGTCCCTTCAAGGGCTTGTACTCCTCATGGAAGAACAAAAAAGTCAGTCAGCTGGCATGCTCCCAGTTTTCACATGACTTCAGACAACATGTCACAACATGTCACAATGAAAACAAGTCACTCTGATAAAAATTGCTCATTGCATTGCAATATTCAGACAAAGGTAAGACATTTGAGCTCATTGCTTCTCAATGAAAGGGCACAGTGTACATCTCAATCAGAAAGGGGGAAAAGTTTCGAGCTATCAAGCAAGATAGGTCTGCTGCTGCTTATCTAGCTTTTGCGGCTCCCCGCTGAGTTAGTCTGCCTGCGTGTCAGTCCTCACTTGTATAATCCAGCATCCAATAATTCCACCCCTTTCTTCTTTTCCCTTCATTGATGCAGTTATTAACATTTCCTACCTACAAAAATATTTTATTATGTTTTATATTTTGTTTTATATTTTGTTTTATGTGTGATATAAACACAACAGTCCAAACCAAACAAAACAAAGTGCTTACCAGTCTTTGTAAAAGAAAACAAAACATGGTGCATTTCATGGCTTTCAGTTGTAAGACAGGAAGTATTGATAGATGCCTTGGGTTTGGATGTCTCGGCTCCCACTACGGGAGGCCTTGCAGGGCTTCTGGCTCGGTTGTCACTCCAGCTCAAGATCAATTCTCCAAGAAAGTATTTGTGTTTCATCTTCCTCTCTTTATTTTGTTCCCTTTTAGCATTATGGTTGCCAATGTCAATGTGCCCTCTACTCATATAAACCTTTGAAGATAGGTGAGGTCAAGAGGAGGTGGTTAGGGTGGAAATGATAAACCCAGTGATGGAGAAGTCTGACCTTGTAGGACCTTATGAGGCTGCATGCAGAAACAACATAAACACATTAGTACACAGGGTCACACCTAATTCATACCTTCCTATCTACACACTAAGCATGAATAATAGGGAGTTGTATGGATGTAAAATTATTTTTGATGACAGAAATCACACACATGTATAGAATTATGCTCTCCCCAGTACAGAATATGTTATAACTGCAAGCAAAAACATTGAATTGTGTCATCGAACAAAATGGAAGTTAAAGACAGTGATCAATTATCAAATATAGCAGTACAGTATGTACCAATGTGTGACTTCTGCTGTTTCTCCCTTTCTCTCCCCCATTTGGTGAGACTCTTCTCTGACTGTTATGAAGGTTGTCAGATGTGCCCTGTAGCAGTGTTTGTTGGTACAGTCTATTTTAAAACAGATTTGTTCAGGCTTGTGTGTGTCTGCATGCTGCCTGGGGTCAATCCATCCACTGACCTGTGCCAGCCCTCTTCTCACCTCTTCCTCTCAGGAAATGACAGGGGAGTCCAATCACCCACAGTCACTTTCTGCTCTCTTAACCTCCCCCCCAACCATGAGACATGTTCAGATGTGGCTACCACCTGCCTGTCAGCTAAAGTCATGCTGTATCTAGCGAGGACCTAATGTCACAAACTGAAGATTGGCTGGCCTCCAGTGCAGAAGGGGACATGTACAGTACTGTGGAGTCTGCCACAGCTACATGTGGCGCATACAGCGAGGACCAATGGAAGCAGCTACCCTACTGACATAACATTATTGTCTTGGCTTTTGAAGTGCATAGGATGAGAAGAACACATTGAGCCATGATGACAGGGGAAAAGCAACCTGGCCCAGAATAATTACATAACACTAAATGTGATTTAATGTTTCTTGAAATGTCTGCATGTGTTTCTTCTGTAGCTATTGAGGCTGTCATGACACGGCCATAGTGCAAGGGTGAGGAACCAGAGGAGGTGAGAGACGTACAAGTGAGTTCAATGCATAATGAATATCTCCCCTCTGCTTATCCCTTTATCAGATCACTCAGATGTCTTTGAAATGGAGGGAGAGTTTCAGATAAAGGGAAGAGAGAGACACATATGCTTCCGCTGCTCCTTTCCCTCGCTTTTCTCTCAGTTCAATATTTAAATGGTTGGATATCAATTGCTGTTTGTTGATCATGTTTGTATCTTCACAGTGTGCTTTTGGAGTGGCTGTTCCTGACTGGGTGAAGTGAAGTCAGAGGGTGATGTGTCAGTAAGGAGAGAAGAGGATCGGCCCATGAGTGGTGCGGATGGGCCCGGGGGCAGGTCTTAGGATGGCATGGCTGAGAGGTGGGCCTTGCAGAAGGTGATGATGCGGGTGAGGCGCAGGAGCCGCTGCACGGAGAGCTAGTGGATTTGAGGAAGCTGCAGCGGCCATTGCTGCGGCAACAGCCAAGGGGTTGGGCAATAGCCCTGCACCCAAAGCTTTGGTGAGATCCTTAGAGAAGGTCAAAGAAGACTAAAACCAGAATGGGGAGCAAAGAGATATAGGACAACAGAATGAGGAGAGAGAGAATGGTGGGGGGAGGAGAGCAGATTACATGATTAGTTTCAGAAGGTCAATATTTGGTTCAGTTTAGTTGAAATAATAATATTCCCAGGTGGTGGACACAGCTGAACACAGAACAAATGGAAGTACTTTTGTACTGATCAAATAAAAACATTAACCACTCCAATCCCTTGCAGTCCTCATATCTCAGTTATCACTGCATATGTGATCTGTGGCTGCCAGTTTACCTGACAGTGTCACAAGAGAAGTGAGAAGAGTGAAACTTGAAAAGTTACCGTCAGATCAGCTCCCCTGTGTTTCTTGTGTCGGCTGAGGAGGGGATTAGGCTTGCCTGCCATGCCATCCCGGTGCCTTCGACTTGATATGTGCTTGAATGGAAAGAACATGGGCAGTGAGTGGCGTCATCCTCGTTTAAAACATTATTTCAGTTTTAAAAGTTACGTTTTTATTTTTTTATTTATGCTATATACAATTATATCTGGACCATTTTGAGACTCTGGACCTTACAATGTGTTGTAATTAAAACAGAATGTTTTTTTTATAATGAAATAGTTATGGCAATTAAAAAATGCCTGGGAAATCAACCATCAGACTTATTTTGAAAGAATTTAACACAAATATATTAAGAACTGATACATAATATTGTTGGAGATAGACCTACCTGTTTGAGTTGCAATTCAGAGTTGACCCGCACATTGCAGATCTCACAGTGGAAGGTTCTTTCCTGAGTGTTGGGATCCACTGGTGCCCCTCCCTGTTCTCCACTGGGCTTGGGGCCCAAGCGTGGATATGCCTTGATAGGGCCCAGCCCGCTTCTTGCCTCCAGAATAGTTTTATGTTTGGTACCTGCAGGCAAAAACACCATTAAGCATAAACAGAAGTGAGTAATCTCATTAACCAAGATGAAATTACATATTTAGAAGAAATGTCATGCTTCTTCCAACTGTTTGACATAAAATTACTGTGGACAGCGTGTCTCTGTCTGACAAAGCAACTGTGACAGTGACAAATTTAGTGTGAAAGAACAGAATACGTCCCACAAGATTTATTCACGATTCAATAAATAATCACAGGTTATATGTACAACGCACACAATGTGTTGCTATACAAAAGTGTAGTGATAAAACTTTACCGCTAGAGGGCAGTAGTCAGACAGCTGTGTGACTGGTGAGCAGGAATATGAACTCAAAGACCTATGTATGGCATATATTATAACAATGTATTGATTGTGCTTGACTTGGTGGAGGGGATGAGATAATGTCGTACAGTAGGCACTGTAAATTATCAACAACAGTGTGGAATCAGTGAACCTTCATTTTCAAGATCAATCATTTTGACTGTAAAAGTCAAAGAGTAGAAATTTAAAGCACATTGTTATGAGAAACAGGTTTTGTCTGGATTGTGTCAATCCAGTATTTGCTGTTTATTGTTTAACTTAATGCTTATGTGATTACATAGCACTTTAAGGTTCATGAGCTACAGCTTAGCAATCAAAATGTTGAGCAACTGGGAGTAAAACACTAAACAAATGAATAAAAACATCTTTAGAACAACATTCTTGGACATAAATAGCAAAAGTTAAGTAATAACAAAACTACATATGAACTCTCAACCTCTCCAGAGTCTCCCTATCACCTGCTGTAAATTCAGCTCTGATTCCAGCTAGAATAAAACCTTAACTACTGAGTATAAAAAGAAAAAAGTCTGCCAGATCTGCCAGATGTAGGCGATGAAAGTAGTCCACCTGGTAGGATGATAGGGGGTATTGCATATTGTTTTCCCTTTCAAGTGGTCTGCAAAGCACCACACCAGAGTGAGCCATTTCTACTTGGCTGAAAAATTTTAGTCATGCCCTCCGCCTTCTCTCAACACCCAACCTTCTCACCTCTATTTACTGCTATTCCTCTCTGCTCTCAAAGTAAAGCATCCTGCACTGCCAGTGGTTCTGACTGTGAATTTGAGTCTCTCTTTAAAATCTCATTCACAGGAGTTAAGGTAACAGAAGAGAAAGAAGCTATGGAGTGTTGTGGCTGGTGGGGAACATGGAGGCTGTGGGTTCCACTGGAGAGGAAAGGGGCTCAAATGACGGATTTTGCTCATGGCCAGAAATGTGCTCTTGGGGTGTCTGTTTTTGCCTTTGTTCTATTTTGGTCTGACAGTGGAGGGCCCAGTGGATTTTTTGTCTTTGTAATGTTGGCTCATAGCATAAATCAACAAACATGCAGACAAGGCAATTTGAAAACACAAAAATAGGCAATGGGCTTACAGGAACTGTTGCGTAATTGTTAAAAACACTACATACACATGAAAGTTTTCTCTTTTGTGTTTTCTGCTCTCATTCCATGTCACGCACACACCTCATGTCTGTCTGTCTGCACAACATGTGCTATTATTTTTTAACCCTGGTAACATGCACAGTTTTGATTTGAGAATGATTGAGGGTGATTGATTCCAGATCATTTCCCTCATAGCATTTGAACTGTTTCAACACTGAAGTCATCCAGCAGTTGAACTATAAAGCCAAATATCTAACAGCAGACTGTGACCTGGGATCATGTTCAGAAGCTATAATAAACAGTGTGTTATCTCTTCTTATACTTACATAACCATGTACAAAGTAAATGTGCTGGTAGGCAGATGCAACATAAATATATTGTGTGTAGCTGTTAAGCTGATAAACAACTAATCTGAACAGATGCCACATTGAGGTTAATGTTACCATAATGGTGTCAGTTATTGCACTGTTATTAACTAATACATCCAACTTTCATATCTGGTTGAGACTAGCGAGCTACAATTACACATAGTCACTTGTTCTGTGTTGTGTTTTTGTAGCCTTTCTTTATGTGCAGTAGAAGTACTGCGTATGTAGGAGTATAACTCCTCAAAGAAAGGGTGACGATCCAGAAGATACAAACCGACCTCAGCGGGAGACATGGTCACAAGCAGAGTTAAGTTGGTAGGGTATAGAGGATTAATGCAGGCAGCTGGTACCTCAGGGGTATTTGAAGTGTTGTCATGTGTGAAAGCTGTGTGACTGAATGTTGAAGCTAGTATTGTGTTGAGCTCATCCGCATAAACACCCCCTTTTTTCCCTGCTAAATCCCTACGCAATAGTTACCCGCCTTAACCAATCCTTCTCTGGAACTGGAATTCATTTTATGCTGTGTATATTTGAAAGGGGGGGATTCTTTTAAATAATTCTTTTGTGAGTAAGACATTGTGGTGTGGTGTGCTTGTATTGGCAGGCTGCTGTATGAGTGAGCATGCACACACAGGTGAGACATCTTACAAAGCTCTTGAAACCAGAAGAGCAGGGCTCGTTTACAGAGGTCAAGCCTGTCAGTGTCAAACAGATCAGTTATCTGCTGATCAGTGTTCCTCTCAGTACCCTCTGCTATATTGCACTCAACCTGAAACACCCGCAAATGCTAGGAGCATTTCCTTAATCAAATTCATGAACCCAGACAAGAGCACTTACAGTAAGTGCAGTCAGGTTTAGAAGCTATAATAAACTTCTAAAACTAACTATAAAAATCTCTTCTTACTTACTTACGCAAACATGTACATATAAAATGTGCTGGCAGATGTAACACAAATTCATTGGTGTGCAGTTGGCAGATAAACAATTAATCAGAACAAATTCTGTCCTGAGGTTAATGTAACCATAATAGAGTCACTTATTGCACTTTTATTGACTTACTTTTATACTTCATCTCATTTTCATGTTTGGTTAAGACTAGTGGGATACACTTATGTGTGTGCAGTTGTGAAGGCCACAAAGCAAGATAAATGATGTATATTTTTGTTACTTTATAATAAATATGACAGTTACTAAAAACTGCTGTATTGCCCTAAACAGTGGTATTTTCTGTACTGGCTTATTAAAATAAAATTAAATTATTCTTTAAATTCTTTTTAAGTAAGAAGTAAACTGAAACAGATATGTAACTATAAAAAAGAGAGAGAAATAGCATACCACTCCTCTGAAAAAAATATTACTTAGCATAGATATTGCAAACTATAAGCGTAGTCCTATTCTCATTTTATTCTTTTTTTCAGCATTTATACATTGGACTGCACACATAATACGTGAAAATGTAAATGTCCCATATTTTTCAAAACAGTGATAATGAACTCAGTTGTTGCGACATAAAAGAGTTTCTCAATGAATTCCTTCTGTCTGTCTGACTGACTGTCCGTCTGACTGTCTGACTGTCTGTCTGACTGTCTCACTGTCTCACTGTCTGATTGCCTTATCAACAAACATTTTCACAAAGATTTTTATATTCAGTTTAAGAAATGCAAAACAACATTGTTAGCAGCTGCTGCACTGGTTTTTCTTGGCAAAAACCCTGTGACACACAGGATGTGGTACATTTCTAGCAATAACAACAACAGAGCTGTGGTTTGAGTAAACAGAGAACAATCCAGCCATAGCTCAATTGATGAGTTTCAAAATCAGAAACTCAAGACAACATCTGAGGAGAAATCCCACATGGTCTGATTGCCAGCTAATGTCTGTAAAAACACTACACCACTGTGGAAGCACTACACCACTTTCAATGTATGAGAGCTCACAGATAAACCTACCTTTGTTGTGGGCCTCCAACTGTGACAGGGAATTGACTGCCACCTTACACAGTGAGCAGTACAGCAGCTTCTTGGCCTTGTCCTCCTCTGTCTCCGGGTTGGACGGGCTATTGGAGACTGAAGTGCCAGTAGCTCCTGAAACCGGGGGTCCTGATACAGACAGTTCCGAATTGGCACTACCATTGCCGCAAGCTGGAGAAGAAGAGGAAGGGGGCACCAGAGGAGGAGTGGTGGTGGGCAGGAGTGGGCACACTGAGGGCACAGGGGTATCCATGGGTGTAGTATTTGGGGTGGTAAGGGGCCCCGGGGCCAGCAGGGGCCCATTTAACTGTGACAAAAGCTGTGTTTCATCTACGAAAAAAACAGAGAGGGAAACAATGACATGAACTAAATAATAGTCAAATGGAGTAAAGAGTAAAATCTAACAGATTTTGTTGTGCAAAAGTTAATAACTCAAACAATAAAATGTTTTACTATTGACTTTGTTGTATTCAAAGTCTATGGTGAAGCAACGTTTCCCTGAAAATGACTATATCAACCACATTGCTAACCACTCCCAGAATGTGGAAGGCAGACCCTGCTTCAAAGATCAGATAAACCAACATAAAGAGCTTGCAGACGGATGTACTGTTTACTTCCTACTGTATAGACCACAAATGGTCACAAAAAGTTTCTTTTGATTCAAGTTATACATTAGAAAAATGTACTGTACAGCATATCCTATGTAAAGAAATGGGAATGGATTTTATAGGCTTTTTGAAGTTTAAAGCCGGTCTTTCACTGATGTGGTCTCGTGTCTAAAGGAAGAAACAGAAAACAGATACTTGTGCATCCGGATGTGTGTATATTTTGAAATTTTTTCCTACACACCTGTTGTTTTTGGCTGAAGTTGCAGCAAAATGACACTTACTTTTTTAAAGGGCAATAGTAAAGTTGAAAGAAAATATCATTAAGTGAGCTCTCACTCTGCGCTTCCCTTCTGCGTACTCTCTCAAACTGCTTCTCTCTAATTTCTTATTGTTTTGTGTGTTTTTCATGAATACTGAACTACTACTTTTTCATTTTCCTCAGAGAACATCTTCATACATACTTTTCTAGACACATGTTTCTGGTCAACTACTTCTATATGTAATGCCTTTGGTATTCACTAAGCTTTGGGTGGTGGCTGACAGAAGACCCCCTAAATTTGGGTAGAGTACTTAGAACTCCCCCCATTAACGGGGAGCAGCAGGCCCTTCTCCAGACTCCACAGGACAGAGCGCCAAAGGCAGGCAATAGAAAAGCCTCACTGGATTATGGTATTAAAGGGATAATATGGAGTATTTTGGAGAGAAAACAAATATTGACTTGGGACTAAAAATTCTCATGTGCTTTGCACATTTCTTACATGACACATCCATAGGGACCATGATATATTTATACTTTTCCAACTTGTGAAACTTATGTGACAATATGATAATTTTGGTCTTGCATAACTGCAGAGTTCCTTTGCCCATTTCTATTGCATCATCCCTGATGAAGATGTCATTGTAAGTGCTTTCCATTCCACTGCTTTCCAAGATCAAAATTCCCTCTTTCCATGATGGAAGTTTCCAGGCGAAGAGCAGCTGGCGGCACACAGCGTTTGTCAAACAGATGTTCTGTTAAAAAGAAAAAAATACTTCTTTCTTTGACTCTATGTGGCATTGAGGAGGTCATAAAGCAGCCCTAGATCAAAGTGCTTTGTGAGGTAAGTGCACTTTGGAGAAGTTTGTAACTCGTAATGTTTGTACTTTGCCATGGTTGAGACTGAATAGGTTAAGTTGATTACAAAGCTTGTTTCTCCAAGTGCAGAAAGTCAGACTGATAGAAAAGACTGAAGGGCCCTTTCCAGTATTGTTGTTAAGTTTTGCCCACACAGAGTGTGCACATGTTTTTATAATGCTGAGAAACAAGCTCAAAATCCACAGTGTCCATAACATGTGCTTTGAGTTAAAATGAAGTGTGTAGGGAGAGAGGTGTTTGGCCAAATAGTAATGAGGGATTTCATGATGGCTTGGAGGTCTGCCAAACACCAAACTGTCGCATCCAGTCACCATTTCACCTTGCACCATGGCAAATGTCTCCTAAACTCAACTCCCTTATAACATGTTCAGCCTGAGGCAAACCCTCAGCGTGTCTATAGCCACAGCAATTCACTGTTTGTCAGACTCTTACTGAGCAGCAAAGTGTTTCTTTTTGTTGTATCAACAGAGGAAAATGAAAGGCATGAACAGTCCATTCAAAGGTTGCTGTTCTCTCCAAGTAGGAACAAAGCAGAGACAAATTGCTGCATTTTCTGTGCCCCAAGAATCCCACTGTCAGAGTTATTTGATTCTTCAGACACCAGGGATATGGTCTAATTCTAATTAAACATTGATAAGACAGTTAACTGATCTTTCTCTCTGCTAGCTGGCCTCATAGTCAAAAAGAAAAAGTCATTATTCACTAAGAGAGGTCAGCAAAGTTGGGTAACACAGTCCAGATGCTAACACTATAGTTCAGTGTGTCTGCATTGCCTTAATCCACTTCAGGAAATTAAAACTATGTATAGTATGCAGTTTTGGGGGGGAGGTTTTGTTAAAAAAAATGGTTTCATTGTTTACTACAAAGTTTATCCATAACTGTGAAATTTTCTGAAGTCAATGGCTTCTGGGAAATGTAACAAACACCTCATTGTGGAATTAGTACAGTACATTAAGTAGTGAAGTAAACAAATGATCCTTATTCTGCAGAGGATGCACGTTATCCCATATGCTAGAAAACCAAACAATGAGTAAGCTTGTTGTTTTCTAAATATGAAACAGCAGAATAATGTTATTGGTGTAATGAGTCCTGTCTGTAGGTGGAACATTATGTGGTGATACATACGCTTTGTTTATTTTAAATGTCAAATGAAAGTGGGGCAATTTAAACCAAGGTAAACAGATTACAGAGGCTTGAGTTACGAGTCATCAACATCTAGTTCAAGACAAAATACCAGGAGGTTTACCACAGGACTGTGGCATTAAGTGTGGGTGAG
>OMLM01020999.1:271360-306609 GCA_900302695.1 Helostoma temminkii | reverse complement strand
TTGTTTGTCTGTGTGTGTGTGTGTGTGTGTGTGTGTGTGTGTGTGTGTGTGTGTGTGTGTGTGTGTGTGTGCGTGTGTGTGCGTGTGTGTGCGTGTGTGTGATCAGAGGTAAGGGTTACGTGGGCAAGATGACACTGTCTGCCACCAGTGCCCCCCACACACACCATGCACATTTTTAATGATTAATGACCTACTGTACGAAACCCAATGCTGGTCTTACGAGAACCAAGCTTCATTCATAATGCAGCTAGGTGCCTTTTTACCAGTCTAGTCTGCATCCAACCTCTGAGCCACACATACATGCATAATTATGTTTATCCAGTGCTCATGTAGATTGTTTCAGGTGAATGCTTCCAAATAGCAGAATACAGAGGAAAAACCTGAATCTGAATTCCCAGAACATTAAGCTGCAAGACCAAAAGCAAATATAGACAGAGCATGAAAAGCATATCAGCTCTATGTAACTTGATATTTCAGGCACCTCAGAGTCATGCAACCCAAACCCTCATATGAAAGTCATCTGCTTAATTGACCTTGGGTGTGTGCACGTCTGCAAGCTTTTGTGCGGACTAAAGAGTGCTATAATATCAGGGTGGTTTTAACAGAGCCCTTCATTAGAATGGGAGTGTCCAACAGCAGAGGGATGAAAAAAATAGAAGGAGGGAGGGAGAAGCAGAAGAAGAGTTTTTCTCCAAGTAAACAGGTGCCTCTCTATTGCCTACAGACCCAGCCAAACCCTCGGCTCACTAGGCCAAAACCATAAAGATCGTACCACACTAGCCACATTTACCACAAACCATTTCAGGGCTTTAAAGCTCATGACCTGGTCTGACAGTTGCAAGGTTAAGGAAGCTACACCATAACAGACCTTTCACTATTTTTGCCTTCAGCAAGGTATTAATATGATCTGTTTATAGAGATCTCCACTGCATTTGATATGTTAATTAGAAATTAACAAAGAAAGACATGCTAGATTGTAATAACATAAAATCCGAAGTTAACAGATCATTCACATTTCCATTCACTCAACATCCAGCTCTGTGCTGGGATTTGCACTGTGGGAAATCTTTGCATCCTGCCGCCTGTGTGACCCATGTTAGGCTTGACAGCCAAAACCACAGTGTCCTTCTTCCAGATGTTGCTTCACTGGTTGAGGCCATGCACAGCCGTCTGCCCCCCAACGGTCTGCTGGGACAGGATAATAGACACACACACACACACATAGACCAGGAAGAGACTAGGTTGCAGGGTCACGAGAAAGAGACTTGGATGGAAAAAGGCATTCTTTCACATGTTGCTACTTTCAGATCTCAATATGGCAGGCTTGTTTTGGCTCTTCATGCTCTTGGAGTTCACCCCAGGAAGTCTCGCAAATGGCGACTGGCCTGGATCTGATCTCAGATCACCCATAAGGGAGGGTGAATGTAAAAGGACTACTTACTACTTTGTGTTCAGTGTGAAGAAAATTTTTATGGACTGAAAAAGAGTCAAATACAGTGAAATATTGAAGCCTTTAAACTGGCGTGTTGCTACATTTTAGCCTTAACTTGACCCCTGGTTTAATCTTTTCATCAAATGCATTTACTCTGGCCTCTTGTCAATAAGGAGGAATGTCAGCTACAGAAACCTCTGTAAATGTCACTAAAACATGGGCGGTCTATTCATTACCTCATGTTTGATCCAAAGACAGAGTGGTGACTCTGACAGAATGGAAAATTCTGGGTGGAGAAGGCCATGCATACAGCACTCAGTCTTTGAATGATAGCTTAAACTAGGAAGATTAACAAAACATTGTGAAATAAAGTAAAGCTAAGCTAAAGTATCATGCTAAAGAAAGTGTTTGCAATTCCTTGATTATGTCCCATGTCCCTCCAACAGTGAATTACGTTTCACTAAAGACCGATCAGCTGCTCCCATTCAGATGCTGGTCTAGATTTTGGTTTAACAGACTCTTTCACAATGGTGTCATTTTTATTTTTCACTCATTACTATCATCCCAATCCTAACATAGCTACAGTGCAGTTCCTGGAAAAGATGCCAAGAAATTGTCATGTCACCATGTTCACTGCCAACTCACCTGCTCACAGTCTAAATGGAAGGACACCACAAAGTTTTACATTGCACAGCTGAACAAAGCATAGCTGTGGCTAGACTGACGGATAGCAGATTGCCTGTAGTAAAATGATGCTGCAGCTCCTTTGATCACTCTGTCACTCAGGGAGAAAAAAGCCTCATGTCTGGTGTTTGTGTTGGTTACTCTACTCAGCCCTATGCTACTCAATCAAAGGTGATTCTCTGGTATCACTATTGTGATACCAAAAAGAAAAAAAAGGTACCTTTGCCAGAAGAAACAATTGATTAGACTAAAGCAAATCAGTTTCTTATACAGTTTGTGCAGTTAATACTTTTAAATGAAATATCATTTCAATCATATATTCAGTAATTCTGTTTCAGGTTTGTTCTTACTTCTCAATACTACTGGAAAATTGGGCCAGACTCATTCTGTTTTTAGTTTAACTTTCCAGTGAACCTTCCTCCCTTCAGCCATCTGATCTTTGGCTGTTTTCATCAAGCATATGCCAGCACTTGTTAACTGTGACTGCATTCAGGCTGTCTTGGACACAGTGCTTTGAAGTACAGGGCTCAGTTTAATATCTTAATGTAATTTAATGTGTCCTGGGCCACAGAAAGAACTTTTGCTATATAAGGGTCCAACTGTAAAAGTGAATTCCTCAGTATTCTGGGTTTTAAAACATTTTAATTCTCATTAGAATAGATTTTATCATTTAAAAATGAATCATGCAGCTAAATTAGGTAAAGTTCTGGATTCTAAAAGTTTTACTCAGCTACTAGTACTTCAGTTCATTATTTTTATTTTCCCCATATAATAAACACTATTGTCAGTGCAAACATTTGGTGTTAGCCATAAGAAACACTGGAGCCAGAGCACAGATGCTCTAAACAAATAACAAAAACACACTGCCAATTCATCGTGATAGCCTGTGTTAATCTCTATTTTAGTGTCTTTTCATTTTTGAGCAAAACAGTATGCAAACATCCTCCATGAGTATTTTAGAGTCTCTCACCCGCTTTGCTGGGCTCGCTGTCAGAAGCAGTGCCTGGGGCTCCAGGAGGAGATGGGGATGACGTAGGGGGCACAAGATTAGTCTTGTCTCCCTCCTGAGGACGACTCTTAGAGGTCTCAATGCCTTTGACTCTCCTGGCATGGCGGTTACCTTTGTAATGTGCTTCTGCCTGACTCTGTAGAAGAACACAGAAAAAACATGCTAACATTGTAAGTAACACCAATGACAAGAGGTGAAAAAAGCAATGCAGGTTGGATTAGAAGTCACTATAACACCAGTGTCCACGCAGGCCTCTCATTATGACAGCATGTCATTTAATATACTCTAGGGACCGGAGTCACAGGCAGGTTTACAGTGGATAGATAGATGGTTTACAAAAATGGGAACAAAAAGATGCAGTGATGGAACATTTGAGATCTGCACACATCAGCCCCACTGTACCACAGTCATCTTAATGTCAGGTTTTCGAATTAACAATAATATATCATGCAGCTGATTGAGACTAATGCTACTTTTCATCTACAATCGGCATAGACCGTGACTGTACATGGCTCTAGTTTTTATTGCTACCGCCTTTCTTATAGACATACCAGAGAGAGTTGAACTCATGGTCACTAGAAAGTCACACCATCTGCCTGGATCCTACTTTAAACAGTATATTTACATGTGTGGGTTTTTGTAATGTAAATATTGTGATCACAATCAGCTGCTGGCTGGACAGGGTCTCTCGCACAGTCTATTGTCACTTAAGAAATTGTCAAAATCTAAATACAAATGCTACCAGACAGCAAAGACTGTCTGACTCTCTTGTTAAAGATAAAATGGGGATGCTGACTCAGTCTGCAGGTTTTTAGAGACTGAAAATCATCCATCATTCTAGCAAGGAAAATATTGTACTGAGATCTATTTCAGAAGCTAGCGTGGCCAATCTCCTGATGAAAGGCTAGCTACTAGCTAATGTGTTTGCACAGAAAGTAAACAACAAGAAGCGGGCAATTCATCAGGAGACTCCCAGGACATCAGTGGAGTCTGTCTCTAGTTGGTGTATGTTTGTGTGTCTGCACAGAGCTATGTGAGCTTAGAACAACATGGTGGATGAGATGCAGGGTTGCTATACTGAGGTGTCGCCAGTGGTCTAGCTTCACAGTATGGTGGCGGTGGAACAAAAACACATATGCATAACAGAAGGGCATGGGGTGTTCATGTTACCCAACTTGCCACCTGTTCACTGCCTTTATCTGCCCTCTGTAATTGTTTCTCAGTCAAAAGCACGAATAGCCACCTTGAGTCAGATAGCTCCCTGTTAATAAGTATTCTGCACAGATGCACCAAGCCATGTGCAGTGTCGGCCAAATAATGTTTGTATCAAGGGAGCAATGATGAGGATTATTATTAAGTGGCTGGGTTATTAGTTGCCAGGGAGCAGCATGGTCTTGAGGAGCAGCTGCCCTTTTAGATGCTGAAAGGCTTGGACAAATTCACTGACACTTAGGACATCACACTGACAGAAGGCTCAGGAAAGAGGATAGACTGACTTGGCAAAGGAGGCAGGGGAGTGATGAGTAATATTAATAAGCGCAGTGTATGTTTACTCTATGTGTATTTCTGGTGGCATGCAGGATGCACAGCAGTGCAGTAAACCAGGGACATTGGCTTAAGTGATTTAGAAGATCACATGTTGCAAAGCAAGATGACAAACTGGGCTGTAACTGTACTCTTCCAAAGAAGTCTTAAGGAGCTGCTATTAAAGCCTGTAGATCAAGGTGAAGAGAGATGTGGGTGCAAAGAGGGCAGGGTTGCAACATTGCTGAAAGAGCAGTGGTCTCTCAGATGGAGGAGGGAACGTGGGGACTTAGAACAATATGATAGATTTGTCATGCAGTGGCACATGACAAAACAACCACGGAGACAGCGTCAATCTTGTTTAACAAATCAAAGGGACCAGCTGCCAAGCAACAGTGTCAGTGTGAGGTCCTGGATGGAAGGAAAAGAAAGAGGACAAAAATAAGATAAAGTAGAAATGTACCCTCGCCAGGGAACTACAAGACATGGGAAGTGAGGTACAGAAAATGGGAATGATCTAAAGAGAAATTTTTCAAATTCATTATTCAGTGATAGTGTTATCCAGCATGACTATCATTCTGAGGGGAAAGCTGTGGTGTTACAGAAAAGCTACAGCTGCAGCGCAGGATGAGACAAATAGAGAGAAAAAAAGGGAGGAAGTTAAAAGTGAGGCAAAATAACATAGTAGGTCAATAAACAAACATGAGACAGTGAGAGGGGGAATGAAAAAAGAACAGGAGTGCAGTGATGGAGAGAAGAAAAGGAACAAGATTAGAGATGGATATCAGCCTATTTCTGCTGCAGCAGTTGTGACGTTGGTCAATGCAGTGTAACAGAGTCTGTGATGTCACTAATGCAGCACACCACCAAGGTTATTCTGAATAAACCTCCATTTAGCACTGCACACTAACACACAATGCAGGGATGATGGGGCACAAACCCTCCTCTATTCTTCCTCCATCTCATATCCTTCCCCTCCAAGTCTCCTTTCTCCCAATTTCCCAAGATGCACTGGGGCTGTCAGAGCCAGACACTAATCCATGCCCTTGACGAATGCATCTTATAATAAGTAGTGGCATGCAATTTTAGGTATTTCCACACTGTAAATAATGCAGCTCGAGAGAAGGAGACAGTGAGAAAAAGAGGAAAATGTTGCTTGGAGAGACAGGCAGGGAAACAAAGAGGCACAGTAAATCATCAAATGGGACAAATAAATGATGAGAAAATGATGCATGAAATGAGGGGAGCACAAGGTGTGTGCTGGAAGACAGAACAACCTCGAAGACAAATACTGAACATTGATCATAGCATCACATGGTACACCCCCATTGCGACCTTTGACTTAAGCAGTCCATTCAATGTGCAGATGGCAGATAAAGACAGAGATAATAAAGAAAATATGTCGTAACATCAAGAGCCAAGCCCAAACTAGAAAAAATAGGCTGAGAATGCAGTCAGGATTTTTTCTGCTGTATTATTTTCATCCATGAAATATTCATCCTGACTTGACATTATGTAGGGAAGAAGAGTATGTGTGGAGAAAGGACTTTTTTGTTTCTCAGCTGAGCTTAGTAGGACAGCTCATAATTTACACATCCTGCTCCAAGTTTGACACTGCTGACATACTGCAATGTGTGCTTTTTTTCTCATGTACACTACAATTGAAAGTGACAAAGAGGTGGTGTAGTCCTACATATAACACTCCTCAGGATGTGTGTTTGTTCATGTGTATGTTATCTGTCAGGAGCCAGGACACAGGGTGAGCCAATGTTGCTGTATGTGTCATCTGTTGTTACCTTTCCACCCTTAGCTTTAGGTTTCAGAAAGGAATTATTATAATTTTTGTACCTGTTTATATCATCGCTTTTTTATTGCAACTTTTTGTGTGTGTCATGGATCTGTTTGTATAGTATGTATTTATTGTTTTATGCAACTCAGTCACAAGATCTCTTGAAAAAACATTTGCTAGGATCAAAAATAGCAAAATAAATGAAATAAACGATGAACTGAAGCTTGTCAATGTTGATATAAATGTCAATGAGAAGGAGGAATTTGTCATGGTGGGGTGCAGACTATGGTCAGATATCACTTGCTATCACTTTACTGCTATATATAAATGGTATTTCTCTCATCACTCTGCACAAGCTTTATAGTCAGAAATGCTGTGACTTGTATAATAACACATCTTAACTGTTCTGGTTTAATTGGCAATATCTGATGGCATAGATGTAGAGGAGGTTCCAGTCTTTAAGTATCCTGACACATTAAGGGCTTCTCTGGTGACTTTGCTCCTTGCCTTTTCAGTCATTAATAAATCAACATTTTAAAAATCAAGTTAAATATTTAAATGTTTAAAATTCTGAACAGATTTATTTATAAATCCTGCAGATCCTAACAGGACACGTCTTTACCCAAGAAGCCACTGTTTTATCTCTAGCTGTGGGTCTCAAAGTATTTCATTGTATAAACATCTCTTTCCTGTGCCTGTGAAGATATACAGCAGAGATCTCTGCAAAGAGCAGGCTCTAGATTACAACCCTGCAGCTCCCTGACCACATGGAAACCATGATTGTAGACCTGAGAAGTATATATAGCAGCGGTCCACTCCTTAATGTTGTCTATTGTGGACGGATGTACGCCTTGGCCCTGATGTCTCCACCACTGAATATGGAGTATCACAGCCAAATTATACACTGCACACAGCATTTGGCACTGATGTTGTCATGTGTCTATCTTATTCATCTAGAGATAGAAGAACAGACTGCTGGGCTGCCATCAGTACACACAAAACACTTCCATGTGATTTTTGTTTTCATTAATTTGTCATCAGTAACGTATGCCATTTGCCTGTGGATATAAATTGCCATTAAACTATCATTATGAGTTTTGGTATAAACTGCACCATATGGACAAACAGATGAAACTGTTGCTAAAATTAATTGATGGAATCATACAAAAGCATGACAAAACAGCTTGTTGTAGTCAGTTCTGAAGACTTCATAACATATTAATATGGAATTAACTTTCCACATGCTCAAGATCTCAATCAAGCTCTGCCAATGAGAAAGATAAAAATGCAGAAAAAAAATTATGTGTCTCTCCTGAACATTTGCTTTTGTGGTTTTGTGCTGCAGTGCATTGCTTCTTCTGACTCTACGTTGTCTTCTAACAAATTCAATTCCACAGGGCAGCCAAAGCACAACCCAAACAACTGTATCACATCCTCTGTGTGAAGACTCTTTCTCCAGAGAGAAAACAAGAAGGAGGTCTTCAATCCATTTCTAGGGAAATTTGTTTGGGGGGAAAAATATATGTACATAAAGAGACTTGAATGCAGCACAAAATTTTACATGAGAAACTGACACATAATGAGAGAAGGAGAAAGAGAAAAACAGCATATGTGTTGAATTCATGTTATGGTTCTGTACCTCCGAATTGAAGCGGATCTGGCAGACATTACAGGAGATGACTGGTCGCTTGGTCTTAACCAGAGGAACTCCAAATGTGTGGTTGATGACAGCCTTTTGTACTGGGTCCATCTGATGCAGGACAGAAGACAGACAAAAATTAAGAGAAAGAAGAGCAGCAATATGGGTGTTACAATTCAGAGTGTACAGTTCTATGTAAGTCCTAGTGGTAATAGTTGACAGAGTTCACGATAACGATGTGAGGGGTGGCTGTGCTGTTCCATGTATCCCTCATGGCAGATACCAATCTGGAGACAAAGAGTTTTCTTCTGTTAGGGGTGGATACAGTGGATAAACAGGAGTGCAGTATCTGTTTGGTCTGTTTAGTGTTCATTGTATGCCTATGTTTATAGACAGCAAATGATGGTCAACAGTGTTGCTACAACTAAGACACCTGTTGCACCCTACCCAGACTCAGGCTCCTGATCCTGACCAGGTTGTAGCTTCAAACTGTCCCTGAGCTAATTGTTTCAGCTGGGATGTCAGTCATCTATGTGGTGTTAAGCACCTCATATAAATTTAACAAACTTGATTTAGCACACATCAGTGGCTAAGCCTTCCTCTTAAACTCTGTCCCAGACACAAAATACCCTGCAGTGTACTAATCTAATAGAGCTCCATGTCCATTATACTGGGCTTGAAGCTGAATTTGTCTAGTGATTGGTCTTGTTGATTGACCTTAGCATTAATGTCAGATGGAGGTATGGGGCCGCTACAGATTTCCACCATAGACAAATGTCTGGCAGCTAAAGCAAGCAACATTTATATAGACAATGTGGTGCTGCATAGGTATGCAAAAGAAATACAGACAAACAAAGGGCCTGGCCTGAAGAACAAAATTGATATAATGATGTGTGTTTTGAATTCTAAAAGCAGTGAGGGAATGTTCCAAAACGTACTCCAAGTCTGATGCAAGCATGTTGGTTTGGAAAGCTCTATTGACTCTAAATGACTAAATTTGGCTCATCACTACATTTAATTTGGCTAATCACCAAGCTTTCCCCTAAGCTATCTTACACCCAGGGCCATGGGCTCATCAAATATATATAAATGTCTCAAGAGTCTGGCCTAAGGAGTGATAGAGAGCAAAGAGCAGCTGAAATTAATATTCTCATAAGTCAAGCTCAAACAATTTGAATTTCTGCATGCTGCTTGTTACTTGGCAACTCCAAAGAAACAGGGTAAACAGCAAAGGAGAAAATGGGTAGGAAGCCTGACACATTTAGATGGGTAACAGGACAATACAGAAACACACCATCTGGAGGGGAGAATAAGTGAGAGAGTGGGAGAGGGAGATGAATTGATGTAGATAGAGAGGGAGGGCAAAATGGAAAAATGCCTAGAGAGAGAGAGAGAGAGAGAGAGAGAGAGAGAGAGAGAGAGAGAGAGGGGGGCCCAGGCCCGGACATCCTCACATCGCGCATTCTTATCTCATTTGGCTCTATTTACTCTACTCCACGTTCCATAACTCCCTCTATTTCTCTCCCCAGAAACAGTCTAAAGCAGGCATTGCTGCTGCTGCTGCTGTGAATCCAGGGAAGGCGAATATTGAGCAATGACGATGGTGGACAATAAATGTCTGTACATCTACAAGAATCGCTCAGCAGCGTCTTTGCCTTCAGTCAATTGAAACCAACAAAATGGCTGCTTTTACACACAAAAACTGCAATAAAACTGGCTGTTATGTCAACAATAAACTCAGTATTTCAACTCCATGCTGTGACACATTGAATGCCAACCACTTGTGAGGGAAGTTTTAAAAGAGGCTGAACAGGCCTAGTTGAGTAACTGTACATGTGAATCATGGGCTTCTCCCCAGCAGATCAGTCCAGTGCACTGGGTGTGGGTCAGTTATGATACATCCAGTAGATTCAGCTGCTGAAAACACAGTCCAGCTGCCAACAAGCTTTTTTGGCTGCTCACATGGCTTCTTACCCAATGCTTGTCATGAAATAAGAACAGAGGACTGTGATGTAACTGAAGAGGGATTTTCCAAACTCACTCACTCATATTGTGACCAATTTTGAAAAATCTCTAAAATCCAAAGTAAAGCAATGTGTAGGTTATTTATAAAATGATCTTGATTTTAAAAATTCAGCACATTGTCAGCTGTCAGCTGCCATGCACGTCACTGACTTTTGCATCACTCAGCGGTCATGTCAACAGCTCCACAGGCTCTTAAGACGACCTTATGCCTTTGTTACCACAGAACCTACTCTGAGAAGGAACCGCTAAAAGAAAAAAACATGCATCTCCTGGCACTGCACAACAGTATACATCTAAACATCTTTTGGTCTTTATTTCACTTTCTTCTCTTCTTTTTCTTTCTTTAAATCTTGCTTCTCTCCTTTTTTATTTTCTGCCTTTCATCCTTTCTTTGTTTCTCCTCTCAACCTCAATGTGTTTGATCATTTCCAGCAATGAGGAATGCACTATGTTTTGACTCTCAGTGGGACGAGTCTGGCAGTCACAGCGTAGCCTGCACTGTGCCGGATAAAAACAGCCTTTGAAGCGCAAGTTCTGCAGTACTTTTGAGTTGTGTCCAAATTAAGACACAGTTGGGTGAAAAACAAAGTATTTAGGTACTCACCCTCTTCTCCTCTGTGTCTGTAGAAGCTTGGAGCTGCATTGGTCCTCCAGTGTGTGTGGTGCTGGCCGAGATGTGTGTTTGGGTCTCAGCACGTGCGAGACCGAGAGTGTTTGTTGCACTTTCCTCACTCATTCAGCCTCCTGGGTGGTTGTCAATGGTATATATAAAATAACTAAACTAAAAAGCAGAGCTTGTTTCTAATGATGCATTGCCTAATATTTTTGTCTGTTTGTTTGTTTTTCCCTTTTTTGGCAAACCCTCTGCTTTACTTGGAGATGCTGAGTGTCTGCTGTAAGGATTTTCCGAGATCTCTCCCTTAGGTTCTTTTTTCACAGACACATCACCTAACAAGTGCCCGTCCCTATTGTTCTGCCTCCACCTCCTTAGCTGCTTTCCCTCTCTCTGCCTCACACTTCCCGTAGTGTATTTCCCTGGCTCTGCTTTCCAGTTTTCTCCTCCCCTTCTTGTTCTCTCTCTCTCCCCCTTTTTCATGCATACTTGATCTGTCCAGATGCAGCCAGGACTGTGTGTCCCACTCTCCTCCTGCTCAACTATTACCTTCTTCCCAAAGTTCACGCCATCTGTCAAATTTCATCATCAGTCACTGGAGCCTATTCCCATAACCGCACATGAAGTCACACAATACTCTGGTTACTTTCTATAGTGGTCTAAAGACATATAATATGTGATGGCTGTCTGCCATAAATCATTATAGATAAGAGCTGAGACATGGTTGCTGTTTTTAATTGATCAGCCTCAGTCTGCAACCTGTTGAAGCAGCAGGTGTGATAAAATGTCAATCAATAGGTGTGGAAAGATTAGTGCTGAAGTTGATCTACACTGTTGGAGCGTGAGCTGTTGAGAACGCGAGTGAAAAACTGATGAATGGAGTATGGACAACAGGTAAGACTCAACAAGTCTGCACACAGCTTTGTAAATTCCTGACTGTGCAGCCTAAGGAAGTCCACACCAGGGACAGCTCAGCTTGGTATAGTATGAGTGGGTCTATCGCTGGACCAGCTGCTGCAGATAAATAATTCAGTCTTGTCACTGTCTAGAGGCGCATTGGGCAAGACAGGCAGGTAGAAGACAAATCACATTAGAGGACTATTAAAGCTGTACATGGATTTAGGAGAGGCCATTCCTCCGCTATGGGGCTAATAACCCTCAATGTGAAGTAGAATCTCATTAAGACTGTACAAAGATCCCTTATTAACAGAGAATGGTAGAATAACAAGCTCCCAGCTTAGCACAGGAACATTTCTCAGTGTTATTGTTGCTATAAAACTGAGTCATCACTGAAATATTGTACATATCAATATTTATCGCAGTATAATGGTAATAAACAGAAGACAGAAAACAGGAGTCATCTAAAATATATATATTTAATGTCAGTTGATCCTGTAGTTCATCCTTCTTTTTTCAGTTACTGTATATGAAAGAGATGAGACCCAAGCGCACTGACGTTCTCTGATTGTTTAAACATTCTTCTGCCTAAAAGCCCAACAAGACATAACATATAGTCAATGACAGAGCTACGAGCAGTCTAAAGCCTTCCTGTATAAATTTACTCACCTACTCAACACTGCACAAATAAAACATAAAAAGATCTTTGGGACATTTTAAAGCCATCCTTCATAGGAACATCAAGATAAAGCCTTAATTAGCAGCAGCTAAAGCTGTATCTCTTTTATCTGCACTACTACTGCAGTGCCCTGCTGAGGGCTCTACTATTTTACGTATTGAAACCTTTCTAGATGATCCAAAATGCAGCCCTACATTTCATTCTAGAAACAACCACAAAAGACACATGACACCATTGTTCACATCTCTGCACTGGCTTCCATTGGCTTCTTCCATCAGATTCATTCAGCGCTGATACTGGCCTACAGAGTGGGCGACTCACCAGCGCTCTCCTACCTGAGCACCCTAATCCATGTATACAATCACTCTTGCCAACTGTGTTCTGCCAACACAGAAAAAGATCCCAGGTGAGTTCAGTTCTGTTTCAGTTCAGACGTCACACCATGTTGGAATAAGCTACCTAACTCAGCTTGCTCAGTAGCCTTGCTCATACTATTAAAAAGCTGTTAAAGACACAACTCCTCATCAGTTTTCTATGCACTTTTGCCAAATGACCATTTATAAATGTGAAAATGCATTCTAAAGCTGTACCATTCATACAGCTGTTGCAAGATCTCCTAGACCTTCAACTTAAAAAACTAACGATAATATCAGTGTGAGAATGTCATTTCACCACTGTTTTTAGTGCAATGCAGTGCCAGTTTGCTGTTGAAGCATAAGACTAGATTGTCCTCTGAGCCTCGCCTATGGCCCCATCTCCTGGCCACAGGGCTGTAAAACACCATTCAAGACTGGCTGGCAGTCATCAACTGCAACAGCTATTAACATTCATCATGTCCCTGTGGACTTTCAGATGTAGTTGATGTTCTGAAGAGTAGGATGGGGAGCGAGGAAGAGAGAGATTCAGAGAGGTGCAGAGGAAGTAATACAGAATGATAAAAGAGCAAGCAAGAGTGATTTCAGGGCTGTGCTAACAGATGGAAGAGTGGAAACTGAGTGCTTGCATAATTTCAGTATCTCTATTAATCCTGCTGGGAGTATTGCAGTTGTAACACTCTTCCACTTATGTTGTGCCCTGTAGAGGGCTTTTAAAATGACTTTATTGTTAATATGTGTTTAATATTGTCTAGAGTCCTTTCGATAGGTTACTAGTCCTGCAGTACCATACTACAACAACTACTACTACCATCCTGTTAGAGACAGGAGAGTTTGTTGTTGCACCAATGGATGTAGTTGACATGCATAGAGAATAACTGTTGTAGACATTGCCCAGGAAAAGCAGCATACAGTTCACTGATTTTACATATAGCTGACAATATGCGTTGCCATGTGGAGTCTGGATAAGAAGATACAGGAAGACTTCTATAAAGTAAATCAGGTCTGTGATCTAAGGACAGTGTGTGAACACCCTGTTTTCCCTGTACAGAAGCCTGTCTAACTCAACATGAACATTTTATGTGTGTATAAAAGCAATTAAATTGTATAAATATATTTAAAGACACATTTTTTAAATATAAAATAAAATATTCAAGTGTATATGTTGCACATGGGTCATGAAAGCATCATGGTGACAGCACTTTGATAATTTCATGATCTGCAAGCAGTACAGGGTTCCCACATCTTAGTGAAATGAGTCCCTCTTGTGTGTCTTCTGTATTGTATCAGAGTTAAGACTATGGTGTGTATGTGTTTGCCTGCAGCAGCTCTCACCGTGTTGAAGTTGTGGAAGAGGCTCATGCTGTGAGGAGGAGGGGGAGTCTCTATGGGGAATTGCAGGAAGGGCTTCATGTCCAGGTGAGGCTGGATCATCGCAGGGGTCCGCAAGAATGTCGGCACCGCTGCCCCAGCCCGGTTTATGCCTCCTACAAACAAACAACAAAAAACAAAAAAGGCAAACTTTGATAAACATACTGTACATGCCATTTTATCATGATTTGTATTTAAAACGTAATGTTGTATTGGCTAAAGGTATTAGAGACAAGAGAAAACATAAATAAATGTGTCGTTAATTAAAGATGACTTACAATGATTTTCTGTAATTTGTTACAGATTTCCATAAAGCACAGTGATCCATAACTGTACTAGAAAAGTTTTGATTTCTCTGTGGACATAGCAAATATGTGGCACCACAGAAGAACATGCAATCTCTTAATTGTAAGGAAAAGCAACATTTGGGCTATTAAGGATGCTCCTATAATTGCTGTAAGCAGCCATTCTGGTTTTCCCAACAAGCTGGTGAGAATAAAGCACTGAAGAGAGATAAAGCAGTTCTGCAGGAAATGCTGTGATACTGAAGGTTTTGTGGCCTTTGTAGAGTTTACATCACTGAAGCATTTTGTTATACTAAAACTCTCACATCAAATGAAGCAGGAATGCCACAGAGAAGAAATGAATGCCACAGCGGCTGTGGGGATTCCTCTTATCCACCTGCCTGGCAGTCTCTTCTCTTCCCCTCTACTCTCTTGGGAGACATCTGCAGCTTGATGATAATGAGTTTCATCCCAGCATGTGTTGCTTTATGTCATCCTGACTTGTGCATCAGAGTTGGATCACTTGGTTGTGTCTAATATTGGAATGACTGAATAACAGACTCCTTTGCTCATGCCTGACACACGCTCCCTGGTTCTGACTGTATCTAACATGCTGTATGAATATATTTTTACAGGATGTGAAAAGTCATTTATGAACAGCAGTACCCAATAAGGGTACTACTCACCTGTGTACGTTGCCATTGTTTAATTCTCCTGTAAAAGCATGCAAGGCTGCCATAATGATACATTGCTCCCTTTTCTCGTCATTGCTCCCATCTGACTTCTCTTCCTCTCGTCCTTATCCCTTCTTGTCTCCTCTTTAACCTCTGTCAAGGATGATAGTGATGGGGCCCACACAGCAAAACTCAGCCTCAGCAAGCTCTTACATTAAGCCTCTTAATATCTGCAACTGGATTTCTGTGGCTTTCAAATTCCCCCAAGACTTAAAGCTCTGCCGCTCTTCTCTTTGGGATTGCTCTAAGCTACGCTCTCACTCTTACTTGCTGTCCCTCGCTCTGCTTCCTACAGCTATTCATTTCTACCTGCCTCCACACTTTCACATGGTAATTTGGGCATTATATGACTCTTCTGCATTTTCATCAGACTTTATGTCAACTGAATATAATCAGAGAAAAAAATATAGCTGTTGCATGGAGCAATATTGTATTAGGAGATGCCGTCTCCAAAGTTTGGATTAGAGAGAGTGGGAGAGATAGAGAAAAAGAAACTGACTACGTGACAGACTAAGTGAGAGTGCTGTCTCAGTTGATTTTCAGATGCCTTCTGCTGCACATCTGTGGGCCTTGAGGTGGAAAGGGTTGCATCACTACCTGTAGTTAAGCATATAAGTATCCTCCACTAAACAAACCATGCATATACACACAAATATGAATGTATGAATGTACAAGCTCATGCCCACACATCATTCTTACGCCATCAGAAACAAGTTTGTTGGCTTGTGTTTTTGTGTAAACATCACAAGATAATTCAGCACTCTATACTCTGCATTATCATACCAAATGTGTTTATGTTAATGTTGCAAAGCGAGGTGTTTTTCCAAATTTAGATATGCACAGTAATGCATTTCTCAGAAAAGCCTCAGAAGAGGAAACATTCAGTTTTCTCAGTCAGTCTTTTAAACTGAGCTCCTCCTAGATGCTAAGAGGATGGGAGGTCCTGTAGCTGCTTGCTTTCCCACCTCTACCACCATGACTGATGAAGGCAGCTCCTCCTCTGGGGCTGCACCACTAACGATATGACTAAAACACTGCCTCTTGACTGCATTTATGATGACAATAAACTGCATGTTGATACATGGCCTTGTGTCTGTGGTTGTGTGTGTATACATTTTCCTTAGAACAAGTGACACTCTGTTAGCTGAAGCTGCACAGTAGTAATGTTTGTAGCTCCCCAGTGAGTCTGCATTTGAACATGGACACTGTTACTGGCAGTGGGTCAGCCTGGTTTTGGCAGGCAGACAAACATAGAGACTGGCTGACCGGGGGACAAAATATGTCTCTGCAGCAGCATGAGAGGCTGAAATTTGAGGAAGTGAATGAAGCTGAGGCCCAGACAGGAGTGAGAGGTGCAGTTGTCCTTGGGGCAAAGACAGAGTGTGTCCCAACAGGGACCCTGTGTAAATGTGTGTGTGTTTGTCACTGTGAATAAATCAGAGTGTGTCTGCTTTATTCCTCTAGTGCATAATTACTCTGTTAATTTAAACTTGTCTTTTAGGACCTTTTTGTAGTGTAAATCAAACAGATCAGTGTATGGTGTAGGAGTGTGCTCGACCAGTGTGAATTGTTGTGGTAAGTGCATTTTTGCAGTGTGTGAATAAATGTTTGGACCGTATGTGGTCTCATTAGCCTCTACTCTGCGCAGTAACACATTATTGCATTAGAGCCAGACCTATTAAAATCATAAATCTTTAAAAATGTCATGTAACAACTAAATAAGCATAAAAGATAATAAAAACACAGAATCCCACATGGCAGCACTGAATGGCTGAATGTCTGTTTATTATATTTCGGGGTTGTAGACTGTTTTTAGAACAAAACAGGCCACTTGGACATATAACACCTGGCTTAAAAAAATTGGAATGGTCATTTTATACAACTAACAGATCAACAGATAATCAATAGATTATAGGCAGAAATCACTGACAATCAATAATGAAAATGACTGTAAGTCAGATAAAACTAAAGCTAATTCCTGTAAAACTAAACAATGACAAAGGGTGTTACTGTGTGTATTGCTTTATGCCCTCTCTTTGTTCTCCTTACTAGCTTTTGGAGCCTGATTTGTGTGACTGTTTGTGTGAGACAGTGTGACAGACAGGCCAGTCTGGATGAGCTGAGAGGACTTAGACACTGATTTGAGCGTTGTTAAACCCTCCGGCATGCCAGGAATCCTACTAGACTTGCAGGGGCCATAATCAGAGCTCTTAAACAGCCTGCAGAACATGACCGGAGCATTTGGTGCTGTAAATGTGTGTGTGTGTGTGTGTGTGTGTGTGTGTGTGTGTGTGTGTGTGTGTGTGTGTGTGTGTGTGTGTGTGTGTGTGTGTGTTTTGTGGCACCATCTTTGTGAGCATTTAGAGTCTTGAGCCTTCAACATAAGGGCATTTCTGGTTAGATTTAGATCTAAGTTTAGATAATGGTTAAAGTAACTGGGGGTGGGCATGTAGTTGTAATAGTCAAAGCAAAGGGATAGACAATGACTAAAAGAATTATTGTGTGTGTATAAGCACCAAAAGACAAAACAGGCAAAAACAAATGCACATATTGTGTTTACACATACAAAGGTAAGAAAAAGACATACAGTAGAAAGCAAAACGGGTACCTATATGGTAGAGGTAGAGGAAGGAGATAAAGATGTAAAGTGGTGCAGTATGGACTGTGTGTGGAGAGGAAAAGAGGGGGAGGAATTATAAAGCAGGCTGAAGAGAGATCATAGGCTGATTCTCCTATTTGAAATAATTTGCCAGGCTGCAGGACCCTGATAAATCCTATTGGCCACATCCTCACCTCCACTGAGGGAATACATACATACACAGACTTTAGACAGACAATTATGATAAATTGTAGTATCATGACAGAAAACCCTCAAAAAACTGTTCCTTACAATCTCATAAACATAAACTCATAATGGATCAATCGAAGAAGTAAAATATGCTATTAAAAGGAATTCCTCGAGACGATATTCACATGAAAATCAGTAGACTTAGATAGATAGATTTAATTCACCATAAATTATTAGGATCCAGCAGGATCATCCTAAAAGACTGCACATTAGTAAATGTCTAACTCTAGAAACAGAAGCTGATAGAGGAAGAATCTTATAAAAAAGGAATTTGGGTATTTCCCTTGCTTATACTACAAGACAAAAAGCTGTTTCTAGAAACTAGGCTAAGAGAATATTTCATGTCTTGAGATTATCTAACAGACTGTGTAGGTTGTACCACACTGTGTTCAGCCCTCTTTCCCATGGGCACTGGGTGCATTCAGTAGAGAACAATGTAAGCTGGGCAGTTGGCACCAGGCACTCTGGACAGGCACAGATGTGCCAGGTTTGTTGGCAGCAGAGGCAAAGAGAAGGAGGTGGTAACAATCAGGCTGCCAAGTTGCTTTTCTGCTGGTCCGTGAAACAAGCACCTGTGCCCCACATGGCTCACAGTATTTCATGGCCATACAGTATTTTTGAATTTATAGTCTCTCAATAAATTTTGATGTTGGAGAAATATCTCATTGGACTCAACATTTGGTTATTTGGGTAACTGGGTAATATTCATTTTTGTTGTGTTTTGGGGGTTTGTTTGTTTGTTTGTTTGTTTGTTTGTTTGTTTGTTTGTTTGTTTGTTTGTTTGCATCTAAAAGTTTTGTGGCATGTAGCAGCTGTAGTGATGAATTGTGCAGTGTCAACAGTGTGTGTGCAGTGCCCCAATATTTACTACTTGTGAATCCTGCGAAAACCTACTGTTAGCTGATGTATTCATTTTTGAGAGAACTCTGAGTCAGTGAGATGATTTAATGAGACCGAGGACCTGCACTGGGAGTTTCCTCTACACAACTTCCACCATAGTTTCACTCTTTCGCTCATGCACACACAACAGACTTCACCAGACAGTAGAAATGCCATTAGCAGCTCCTCAGACCCAGTCTGACAGCTCGGAGGATGGTGACTGTCTGCACATTGACTAACTCATGGGAAAGATACAAACTGGGGTTGCCAGACTATTTCATAACCATGGAAGCACAGAATTTTCATGACCTAAAATTACTGGCTTATTATTATTACAGCATTTGTGGTCAGGCAAAGTTGTCGGATTTTTCTGTTGTGTCCCTGCTGATTTACTGTTTCATATGGATTGTAGTATGAGATGAATGGTTGGCCATCTGTCTGTCTGTCTGTCTCCATTTATCTTCCTATTCCTCACTCTCATTTGTTGCGTGCCTCCCTCATGATCAGCTCAGTGTGCCTTCTGTGCTGTACACACCTGTGCCCAGGCCTACAGGAATAGCCAATTTATTTCAGTAGTGGACATTCGGTACAAGAATGAGACAGTGAAATAAAAATCTGGCCCTGTTCCATTCAGTATTCACTTCCAGTCGCAGGCCCAGCAGGACACTGTGCCTACCTTTCACCTGACTACAAGCGCAATCAACAGGATCACAGGCCTGGCCAAAAGCCCTGCTCAGCCGCACAAAGAAAAGAGCAGACTCATGCAACAGACACAAGAATGAATGAATACACACATCAGACACAAGTAAGTGTACGCACACACACAAAGACTCTTTAACACACACACACATTAATGCACCCAGTTTTACATGTAGGATTATCTAGTCAAGCTCATGAAAGGCAAGGTTCCTCTGGCTCATGTGTCTCTCTGGGTTCGTATTCATCATGCAGCATCTGGCTCTAATTAAGGTTTACATTTGCTACCTGCATACATACACATTCTCCTGCTAATCTAAAGCACTTGATCAAACTTATACCTGACCTGTTACTTTGAGATCCTGCAGCACAGTGCTGTCCAGGTCATTAAGCTTGAGGTTGTCTGGCAGCTGTATCCTAAGCTGCTTACCCACCTGGATGCTCCCTTCACATACAGTGACAGCAGCATCCTTCCTTCAGATAGCTGCCTCAGCCTTTGCTAGGAATTAATTGTCTGAGTCATAAGTAGTGATCCGCTTCATCAGAGAAAGCACAGAGCGCAACAAGGCTCTTATAGTGCCTGAGTAGATTTGGCTGTAAGTGACCACAAGAGTGTGCTGCTAAGCCCTCCTGTAAACATCAAAGCAGCCACTATTAGCTTTTATTTTAGAGCCAGAAAATGATTATGAAATAAAAAAAGTGCATTTTTCTATGAAACCTTATCTTTTCTAATCACTGTATACTAATGCTAGCTTCCTATAAAGGTTAATACATTCATACAAGGTAGGTGGAAGGAGATAAAGATCTGTTTGATTTGTATCCCGGAACTGCTGGTGTTATGCTTTAATGGGAAGATTATGCAGGGTAAAGATGGAACTTGTTTCTTTTCCACAAATCCAAGTTGGCTGTATTCCACCTGCATGTAATGTATCTGTGTTAGCGTGTGTCCTTCTGACACCACATGTGTTTGTGTGTATGTCAAGTAGTTTTAAAAGGTTGTGAGTGGGCTTAGTTACTGTGAAATGATATATAGTGGTTGCATCTTAAGACTTCAGCACAGCTAAGTATTAGTCAGAACATGTCTCAGTCCTTAATCCAAATATACGCACAGTAGTGAGACTCATGCACATACACATACATCTGCACACACAAAACTGCAAACAAGCTAGTTCATTGCACACTGGTAAGATATGGAGGGTTATATGCATAGCTTACTGTTTCAATTCTGAACTGTTTTGTTAGCCTCAGTTGATATTATAGGCACATTTTTATGTTTAACAACATTTTTCTGCAGCGGTGGGAAGGTGTTTTTCAGCTAATTATATGTTACAGCCAGTTATAACCTACCAATTTAGAGAACAGCAATTTTACTAATTAAAAGTTACTGTATTAGTATTAGTTAGTAGAGTACAGACTGTAGTATGTACAGTTTTAGGCTCTGTGGCTAAATGTTTTAAAAAGCCCAGTGGCTAGAAATGTCAAGCAAAGTTTGAACAACTTAAAAAGGGTGATCAGAGCTTCCAAAACCACTGGTCTTGCACACATAGTTTACATTTTTTAGGTAAAAGAACAAAAAGTTTATCATCTCCCTCCTTTACACACATGAACACACCAGTCTGTTGCCATTTGCAATCTAAATGAACTTCATTTGAGACAGATCCTATAAGAATTATCATCAGACACACAATTCCTCGAAAACACACACTCAGAAAGATATAGTATTATATACAGCAGGGTAAGCTTTCAGTCCCTCCAAACAAGGAGTACTGTGCATAATGACAGAGTGGATGGGGTGGTAATGACTCCCTAGTGAGATAATATGACAGTGGCAAGCCCCAAAAAGCCCCCCCAAAAGATCCCACCTTGATCTCTTCTAAGTAGCAGAATCAAGGCTGGGAGGATTTAATTGCCAGTTTGTCTCTCTGGTAGACACAGAGGAGCTGACTGGGGATTCCAGGAGAGACGGAGAGAAGAAAGATGAGAGCAGAGGGATGAGGCATGATACAAAAATAATGGGATAGAATGAGGGTGAAGACAGCCTGCTTCTGATACCCCTGCCTACATAGCCTTTCAACCCTCTGTTACACAATACACGGTGTCCAGAAAACACTAGTTCCAATGCACGTGCTTGAGCCACAGAAGCAGACGCACACCCCTTTAATCCTTCAGATAAATCTCCTGCTGGCTCCTCGTCCAACAACAACTGAACTTTTCTAGGTTGTTGGGTTTTGTTACTTGTGGGTTGAGGGATTTTGTGCTAATACAACACAAAGACACACATTTACACACTAACATGCACATACATGTACGTGGGTCCAGTGAGATGATTTCTCTAGCGTAGGCTGTAAGCTTCCCAATTCATTCTGTCAATATACTGTAGCGTTTCAGTCAGCTCTGCAAAGCTAAACCCTCAGTACTTTTGCTTTTTTGTTCCCACTGGATTTGTGTTATTTATCTAACCAAAGGAATTAAAGGTGGGCTGGTTAAATGAAATGACTCTATTCTTTCTCACAAGACTAATATCTGGTTTGTCTTTGATTCCACCTTAAATCAGTGACAGTGCTGATGATGATAGAGAGCAGCTGTATATTGGGCTTCCTGTTGCAACTTGTCCCAACACATTCAAGGCAGGATTAACAGACTTAATGAAAATATGTCTGAATTGGCCTCAGTCTCATTACATTCCAGTGTGATATTTATCTCAATAGCACCTAGCATGATAAAAGCATACCATGTAATTAGAATTAGGTTTGAACTATAGTGCAGACACAAAATTATATTACAGTGCAGTGCTCAGCAAGTGTGCCGTCTGTGTGTGTTTGTGGTGACAGAGGCTGTTTTGAGGTCAGTAATGACAGACAAATAGCTGTCAGGGCTAATGGGAGGGGACAGCCAGGGATGATGGGAACACAGAGAGAAAACCTTGGCCGACTGCAGAGATGAGGCATACAGCACTGCTACAATGTTCTTACAGAAAGGGTCAAAATGAGAACATGGAATACAAAAATATGCACAACTACACACCTTATCTGGCTATTGCCGTGACTTGCTTACAGTCATTCCCTAATTTTTGATACTGAACCTAGCACACACATAGCTAACCGTGTATTTTATGTAAATATGTTCATTCTTAATAGAACATAAAGTGAAATAAACAAATGTGTTTATTTTGAATACTTCCTTAAAGGTACAGTTGTTCTGAAAAGTTTGCAGCTTTGTTTTTCAAAGATGATGACACCCGTAGAAAGCAGGAAAGAGGTGTCGTGCTGTGGTGTTTTTTTAAACAAACACATTACACACTGTTAAATGATTTGACTAATTGTGACTGTTAGGTAAAGCCCAACAGTTCACAGTGCTAACAGTGCTTTCAAACCTTAATAGGAAATAAAATGGCTGAAGACAAAAAGCTTCATTCTAATATTTCAGCCATCCATCTACCACGTCTTTTTATGTATTTTTCTTTTGTAATGAATTTCCTACTTTGGCTGATGGCAGGCCAGGTTTGTAAGATGATCACTGGAGTTGTCCTGTGGAGGTGTGTTTGAATGTCATTGGCTGAGCGCAATGTCTGAGTCAGTGATGGATGGAATGCTATGGAGGAGGAACTAGAGTACTGCTTTGTTGTGGCTGTTGAAAGACAGTGATCCACTGCAGCAGAGGGAGATTAGACTTATGGCACTGCTAGAAAGGGGAGTGAAAATGCTGCTTTTATATCGGTGTGCTGCTGGAACTGGAACAGATGGAAAAGAAATGCCAAGGGAAAAACTGAAAAAGGTGGAGAGACAGAAAGAAAGATGGCAAGGTGACACTCTTCACCTAAGAAGGAAGCAAATTATATACTTGCATGTTTAAATCCACTACCACTTGTTCCCAGCCCCCAACCCAAACCCACATTTCTCTCATCTCCTCTCCTTCCTCCCTTGTTCGAAGCAGCAGTCACACACCCGGGTGTAACAATAGCCAGCAACTTTATTCCCATGCACCTCCCAGACACCTGTGCCCTCAGGTATGGAATTCTATCACTCAGCCACAAAGAGATGGCTCAACCTAAATACTCTTCTCAGGGGAGAAACAAAGGCACCAGATTCCCTCTGAGATTAGACCCTTAGCCCTAAGGAAAGAGAAAAGGAGGAGACATGATGGGTTGAAAGAAGGGGGGCGTGGGGATAAAAAAAAAAAACTATGCCTGTGGTCTCTGAAAACACAAGCCATAATATGCTCCTGCCAAGTGTTTACCGGTCCATTTCACTGACTTTGGCTTCCCAAGGATGGTAGAGGGCAATGTGCTATCAGAGTGGGGGAGGAGACTGTGGTTGATTGCCACTGCTTTCATTTCAACCCTGCAGTGTTTTGTCTATGAATACAGAGTAGCTCAACAAACAAGCATGTCCTCAACCACGGTGCTCTCTGTTCTCTTGGCAATGCCACTGTTCAATCTATTTAAGTGCTGGGGGTCTCCTCCATAATGTCCCTTGTCATTGGTTTGACTACAAATGAGACTGTTTTTTTTCGGATCAACATCCATCACCTCTTCACCCTGTGAAAAACTGTGGGCAGCTGAGGGAGATTGTCCTGTAAAAAAAATACTTTGTCACTTGTAACAGCAGCATAAATGACAATTATATACATATTACGTTTGATGACGTCTAGCAGCTACAGTGAACATCACACGGCCACATACTGTTTATGCCCTCAAAGGTAAACTTCTTGAACCAGACCTAAACTCATTTGTCAATGCAGAGAGCAATGCTTTCCCCCTGTTGTCTTATATATAGAAGCTAATGCAAGAGCAAGCTTTATACTTTCTCATGCCCCCTCCCACACCTTCAAGCTAAACTGAAGTGTACTGAGCATATTTTTCCACCATAGTATGTGATGCATTATTCAGTGAGTTCTGCTTGATCTCTGCTGTAATAAATCTCTAGTCTATATACACATGGACATAAACCCAGCACATGCTTAGATACAAACTTGCAGGGTTAATGCATGAAGAATAAAGAGAAACTGAGCATCCAAGAATCACACCTCCATGGAGAGATCTTAAACAAAGAGTACCACGGATGAAAGGAGTGCTGGGCTTTTGAAAAGCTATCCAAGCAGTATGGTAATGAGAGTAATGAGGATATCAGAAGCTGAATGTTGTGCAATATGCTTGTTAAATGTGACAGTTGAATTACATCAGAGGTTTCACCTCTTTGTAACAAAACACTGCTGAGCAAACTATTCTGTCCTGTGTTCATGTTAATAATATGTCTTCAGTTTAAGAACACTGAAGAGGTAGATATTCCTAACTTACCACATGTAGCAGGAATATAAAGGCCATAGGAGGAACAGCATGATGTGTGATACATTATGGTACCTGAATTATCATGAATTCACACATGATTTCATGATTTTCTTGATGATTTAAATAATGCATGTAATCTAGTGCATATGTTAATGCAATACATTAATCAATGCTATAACTAAGGTATTTGAATCATCATGAATTCTTTAATAATCATGATGTTCATGTCCTCCAAAAGTCAGGTCAAGTGTTTTGAAAAATCAAGCCCTGCACTGTAATTCAAAGCCAGCAAAGTACATTTTTCTCATATTGCATCAGATTTTGAAAATAAAACATTACATTACAACAATAAGAGCAGTGTGTTTGTCTGGTCATGAAGAGGGCTTAATGAAAGGATGACTGAGTTGCATTAGGGGGAGAATCACATTTTTGGAATGCTGCTGGCACCACAACACAACGCTCCCAGCAAAGCGCTTTGAGGAGAAAAATTCTAGGAAGTTACAGGTCACAGTTAAAAGATGAACCAGCACATAAGCTCATGTGAAGAGTGAATTGTAGCATGTGTTTTGTGGGGTTTAAACAACATCATTTGACAGGGCCAGCTTGATTTTCCAGTATTTGTATTGCGACTGTACTTAAATTTATAACAGATATGAGTGTATCAGTCCAAATTTCTATTTTTTGAAGTAAGCAATAAACATATTTCTAAATATAAACCAAAATATTAATTTAACCTTGATCAACTGACTACCCCTGAGTATTGCTCTGTGATAAAGAGCTTGCAGACATGGTGTTGAATGAACAGAGTATTTATTTGTGCTTAGGGGTGAACAAATAATAGTTCCTGCTATTATATCTTAAAATTCTCTGCCTTTTTGTTTTGACCTTATGTAAAACCTGGAAATAACCTTGTGCACTACTGATGACCGAACACCAATTAGCCATGTAAATTCTAGAGGAAAGAGGCTGTGTTGAAGTGAGTGAGTGAGTGAAGAGAACAGAGTGAGGAAGATTGAAAAAGGGGGACAGGAGCGCTGACTTTCTCTTTTGTTTGTCAGATGATTCAGAGAGGTTTTATCTATATGCATCTTGCCTGATCTCTACTGCCTCCACCTCACCAACACCCACCTCCTATACCACTACCAATGCCACCATTTAGAGGCTGGGTGTGTTTGAAGATCAAAGAGAAAAGGGAGGACAAGTAGAAAAAAAGAGATGGTGGTTCACAAGTATTTCCTGAACAAGCAGAGAGGAAGAAAGAGTTGGGTGACGTGGCTTAGGTGCTGCTTGCCTTTGCAGCCTGCATTGTTATTATGATTTATTTTTTAATGAGCACTGCTGCCCGCCCCTCTGCCATACAAAGACCTGATTGAATCTGGCGTTCCATTAACATGTTAAAGAGGCCCAGCTTCAACTGTGAGCCACTGACTGACAGTGGATATCATCTCTATAATTGCAGTGTATACTGGAGCCATAGTCAGCCAGAGAGAGAGAGAGACAGAGACTCTAGAGCAAGCGGGAGCTGAAGAAAGATTGGGAAGGAGGGATTAGGAAAGAGGGGACATTCAGGAAAGAGGGGGAGATTTGATGAGAGCAGCTACAGCTCTGTATATCTCAATCTGGTAGGGCTGGGACCCCATGCAGAGAGCTGGGAATAGACTGTTTGAATAAGTTTTTTTAAAGCTACACTCACAGCCCATGACACTTATCAAAGCATAAACAGCATTGGTGTTTCGTAACAGGAGCTCTGCATGAATGGAGCTGTTACACAAGGAAATTATGTTGCACCGGTTTTATGTCAATTAATGTGCACATTTAAGCAAAGACTACATGACACTCTGTTGTTAGCTTTCCTGGCTGTTGGTGAGCAGAACTTGTTATGTACTGTAAGCACATGACATCACAAACCTTTATGTTAATGTGCATTTACTCTTTTTTTGTCAGTTTTGGGCTGCAACTCATGCCATGTCCCTCTGTATGCAAAATCTTTTTGCTTTTTCTGTCTCTCTCTCGCTGTTTTCATACTCCAACTATTTCAAATCTCTCTCATCTCCTGCATCTCTCGGCACCTCCCATCCACCATCTCCTCTTCTCTCGCCATTGCCCTTGCTCATCTCTTTCTATGTTCCCTATCTCTCTTTTCCTTTCTTCCTTTTTAGTGTCCCACTCTTTCTCTGCAGTAAATGGTAATTGAACAAACACTGTGGTGGAGAGAAGCTGCAGAAGAGATGGTTATCTTAACTCCATGCGCCATGCTTCAAAAATTAACCCTCCACCCTCTATCTGTTCTACTCTGGTCTGTTCTGACACTGTGGCATGTAAGCAGTCCTACAGCATCCTCAGCTTTGTAGAGTAATATTGAAGGACAGCCCCATGGTGCCATGTTGAGTGTGTGTGTGTAGAGGAGAGAGACTAGGATGTGCAGAGCATGCACATTTCCTTGAGACCAGGTGACAATAAAAGATGTCATGCACACACAAGTGCTTATGCCCCAAATCTACAAAACATAGCAAAAGGGGACTGTCAGTAGTGAGAAATCCCACATAATTCTGCCTCACTGCATTAAATTTGTTTCTGTCTCTCCTATAATCACAATGTTGTACATGCTTCACAAATTGTCCAGATGTAGCTGCTGTATGATGCCATTTTTGTGATATAAAGTATACTATCATGCAGCAAAATAAAACACTGAAAAATGACAATACTGAAGTCACAAAGTCTATTTTAAATAAACTAAATAGACATATGGCATAATAATGTGCTAGGTTAATGCTTTCAAGTTTTGCTGAAAGGTCAAACAAAGCAGCTTAATCTGTCAACTACTGTGTAAAGCAAAATAGATAAAATGTTTTTATCAACCATATGTTCTTCTGATTATAATTTTGCTATATTTCACTCTTTTCCCTATGAATATGTAGATTTGTGTAATTGTAGGTTCCTAGTCATACATTAAGCTTTAACAAAGTAAAAATGAACTTGTCCTTTATAGTTATTCTGATTCTGTGTTAAATCTGTTTCACATCTGTAAATCTAGAAAAATATATGGTGCTGATAAAAAGAAAAAACTTGTCAACAACAGGAAATGTTCCGCAAACACTATAAGCAAGAATAAAAGGTTTATTACATCTCACATCATCTTACATGACAGAAGAATAAAAAATGCATGATACATATAAAAAGACAATTTGACATCATGTGTTGAAATAAGTTATTTGTGTTTTTATCCTGAGTCAAGCTTAGATTAATACAAGACATTATTTAGTTTTACATGTTTCTTACAGTTTATGCTTGCTCTCATTTTGTTTAGTTTAGTATTTTGTGTTTGTGCATGTTTTTGGATTAAATGTGTAAATCTGAATATTTTGATTAGTGTGTGATGAGTTGATTATGGCATGACAAAATTAAATCAAAGCAGTCACCAGAAAACTCACAAATTTAGTTTAAGTTTAATGGCAAAAACAAGAGAAATATCTGTCACGGTAGACCGTTCACTCACAGACCACAAAATAAGTGATTGGAGCCCAGGTTACACCTGGCTACAGTTTTTAGGCAGGACACTGAACCCTGAGCTAGTAGCTCCTTGAACAGCAACATTTCACACCAGTGTCCCCATGGGATCAATAAAGTATTTTTAAAAAAGATTGTGAACACTGACTTTGCTCTTCACTATTTTCCCAGGTATGGAACCATGAGGCTTCCACGTTATTCCATGGATAAACTACTTCAGTATGTGACATGCATTTTAAGGGGGTCCAGACATAGCACCAGAAGTCCAGAGCACCGGAAAACTGTGTGCCCAGCACAATTATAAACACACACATTCATGCACATATACACACAACATAGTCTTCCTTTCTACCCCCCGGGCACTCCTTGCTCTAATAACATACCATGAAATTTCCAACACTCACATCATATTTGCATGATATTACTGCTGAAGTGCTAAAAAATTAGTGCCGGAATAGCAACTGCTGTGCATGTGTGTTGTCATGTTATAGCAAAGCACAACATGACTTTCAGCATCCTTTTACATGTGCTAGTTTTAAAAAACCTAATTTTCCAATGGTTTCTGAAACTGAGAATGTATGTGTGAAAATCAGTTCTACACTTGAGTTTATAATACAGTATATTTGATTTTGTCTGCTTATCTAATTGTAATGATCCCCTGTGGTCTCCTGTGTGATGCTCTGGGATTAGCATAGTAATCGCAAAGCATGTTGACACACACTGTTAGTCAGACTGATGTGCTTGTTTGAATGGTGCAGGGCTACTCTGCTTTATACACTAACTGACTGCATTAGCCACTTGCTACTAATCTGAGACTTAATAGCTTTCCCCAGCGATGTTGTTCGTATACACAATGTTTTATTCAAATGCCTGTTGGTCCCTATGTAAAGTGTTGAGATCTAACACTGTTACTATCACTGCTCTGTCTAAATCAATGCAGCCAAGTCGGAAGAGGTTGTTTATCACTAGATATTATGCCCCAAGTAATACACTCTGGACCGACCGAATAGGACATGTCAGTGTTTCAGATTCAATGAATACTGATGCAGCCCCTGAAACCAATGCACGTTTCTAAATATGTCCAAAAAGGGGACAAAGATGATCAGTTAGTTTGCATTCGCAACAACACAAACACCCATAAGAAACAAGCAGAAGAATGTCTTCATTTCCATTTATTATCCTATATTTGACCAGTTTGAAAATGCACTGTGCTCAAATCATGTGCATATCAAAACCTCAGCTGCTCTTAAAGGGAATAAGTAGCAGCGATGTAGTGTAAAAACTGTACATATTGCATGCTTGCGCCTGTCACTGTGCGTGTGTTTGAGGTCTCTGACACTGTGCTGGAAAGCCTTGGTCATGCAGACAATGTGTGTTCATGCGCTAGCTGCTGTTCAACTGCTGCTAAAAGGACAGACAGATGTGATGCTACAGTGACGACGACAAAAAACATTATGCTGTGTGCTGCACATGTCCCACGCCTTTACTCTGATCTCTCCTTCTCTCTGTGTCCTCCTATCAGAGTCTCAGACTGCGGCAGTGCAGGGCAGTGAGACGGAAAATACAGTGATTGTTTCTGACGAAAATAGAGAGGCTCAGTGAGAGGGAGACGCTAAAAGAGAGCAGGAGAAAGAGAGAGAGAGCCAAAGCATGACAGACCAAGGGGAGAAGAAAAAGGAGGAAGGGCAGTGAAAGAAACAGAACATTAGAGCAGACCATTTTTAAGGTCACTGTGTGGCTATACAGGCTCAGGGGAGACTTGTAGAGAATAACAGCTCCACTGAGAACTCCTGATTTTGTGTATAGTGGGTGAGAAAAAAAGAAAAAAACAGGAGGGTGGAAGACAGAGAGAGAGAGCGAGAGAGAGAGAAAGCTGGGTTGTACCATAAAGAGTTGCACCTTGTTCTGCACCATGCACACACAGCACCCCAGCTGTCGTCCAGCTTCCCTCTCTTTCTCCATCAGAGCTGGTGGAGCCATGCATCATTCATGAGCAGGGACTTATTTGGCTGCGTCATCTCCTCAAATAACTGTCAATAACTTTTTTGTGGTTCTGCTCTCACCTTTACTCAGGCAGCGGGGTGCACTGGATGCACAGTGTAAATGTTAAATGATGAATAGTGTTTCTTGCCGAGACACAAGTTGTTTTAGCACTGCTTGGATGGTGACAATTTTTTTTTCCAGTAGGACTTTTACTTAAGATTGGTGGATATGCCTTTAGAAACTGTGGTACTTACAAACTGATAGATATAGAGAGATTCAAAGGATTAAAAACATTTATAAAAATAATATTAAACTTTGCCAAAATGACAATATATTAAAAACCAGAATCGCAAATGTGCTTTGTTCTGAAATTGAAATATAGCCTTCTGTAAAATTACACTTCATCATAGCTATTGTGTGAGAAACAAAGCCACCACATGTAGACAGTGTAGTATGAAAGGGTAATGACCTAAGAACTAGGCGCAGGCCCCGGCACCCTTTCAGTCCATTTTGTCCTCTTTCCCGTGCGCCTGTGTCGCAGCATGCTGTGAGGCTGCCTGCTGTGAAGGTCACCCTCCCTGCAGCTATGGATTACACAGGCGCACACAGTCAGGCAGAATATGATACTGCCCTTGAGGGGAGGTCTGAGGCTTGGGCTGGCAGTGATGAGACCTTTAGAACTTCTGGGCTCTATCGAGACCAGCCAGTAATGTGGTTACTAGTGGTCGAGTGCTGAAGGTAGAGGCACAGTAAGCTATAAAAATATGAAAGGACAGTTTATTTTTTCTTCTTCAAGCCATAAATAAAATAATAATATATCTATCTATCCAACCATGTTTTTGTTGCTGGTGAATACAAAAACACACAAAAAAAGGATTGATGGGCCAACAACAGCCCTATAGATGAGTCATAACACTCCCAGAAGACACAAGAGGGACTGTAATAGTCCCATAGTTTTCATCAGGTGATATCAAAGAGCCTTCAAAGGAGCATTCATCACTTTGTTTTCTAACCTGAATTCAAAATGGGGGGAGTGGGTGGGGGGGGCTTTTATTCTACAAATGGTGCATTGAGGGTCAGTTTTCCAGAGCACTCTCTGGAGTTATGCCACTCTTTAGTGGTCAGAGGAGACAAAAAAATATACGCACACAGATTCACTAGGCAGATTGTGTTGTGATTTGCTAGCTTGGATCTCCCTGCTGTGACCTTAATTTGTTCTGTCTTGAGTATGAGTGCCCACCAGGCAGCTGAAGTACCTCTAAGGAACAAACTGACAGCAAATGTGAACATTATGTATATGTGGGTTAAAGCATATGCGAGACAAATACAGATATAGAATAAGATAGAGGGTTAAGACAGAGAAAAGAGGGTAAAGGCACGGAGAAAAGAATGCACGTACAAAAAGTGTATGGATAGGCATGCATGTGTTTGTGGCCATGTTCACAGGTTTAAGTAGAGGAGACAGCAAGGGGAGAGACCGAGGCTGAAAGCGCTGGATGCAGGGCCACCAATAAAAGCAAAAGAACACAAGCTGTCTCCCTGCTGGCTAATCCTCTAATGAAGATTTGTGGCAGTAGCGGTCTGGTGATTATTGGCCCAGCACACAGGCAAAAACCATCTTCGGTGCTACTGTAAATACAATCTCTCACATTTACACAAGCCATCACGGGGCAAATGAGATCTAGGAGGGGGTAAAAACTATATTTATGCAGTGAACAGTGTATGTGCTGACATCAGGGTGCCCTGGTGCTAAATTAATAACCAGTTCCATTACTAAACAAAACCAGCTTTATTCAGATGTGAAGAATGCAGCGCGAAATCACTTATGTTTATGCTGTTATTCCTGTCTCTTTGGGCCAATTGCAGCAAATCTGACTATGCTAATTTAATGAGAATGCTTGTTTCTATCCTTTCTGTCTGCCTCCTATTTGTTACATTTTATAATCTTTTGAACCATGTTAATATTGATTGTTTGACTGTTAGATGACTTTGACTTTCTCAGTCATATAAGCAAGAGTTCATACCATCATAGAGACTGTTACTGCAGAATTCAGTCCAGGCTATTATCTTAACACTTCCTTCAAAGATCTACACTCAGGTCTTTCTAAACCACAAACATAAAAACCACTCCTCTCAATGTGTGTCTTTCATAAAAGCATGTGATAAAGGCCAGCTACAAGATTAATAGACATAGTAAGATACTGTAAATGTATGACCTGAGAAACCCAATTACCCCTGCGTCCCTTACAGCCTTCTAATCCACACCTCTGGCACCTCACCCTCCTGATCCTCCCTTTCACCTCCCCCCTCAGGCAAGGGCAGCTGTGAAAGCTGTGGTGCAGGTCCTGGCAGAGTCAGTTCACCTCCCTCCCGCCTCACTCTCTTAGAGGTAGGGCTAAATGCTCACTTGTGTAGAGACAGGTGTGCATACCAGACGCCTGCACTAAGCCTTGTGCCACGAGTATCCCATATACCTGCTAGTGACGCTTCCCCAGCTCACATTCAGTGTTGAACTAAACATTTCCAAAGAACCCTTCTCTTAGCTGAAGTTACAGTTGCTGTCAATGCTAAGATGCCACAGAGGGCAGGTCTCAGCTCGACCTACTGTCATTTTTTATCACCAACCCTCTCTGCATCCCATCAGCTATTATACACCTCATTAAAACACATCAGAACAGATTTACTTGGCAGGATGCTGAAGTTAGAGGTGGAGATTTAAGCTATTTTGAGCTGTTCATGTAACATTAAGGATTAAAAGCTAGCTCAAGGCTTCTTGGAAGCTTGGAAGCAAAATCTAGTACTATTGGTACAGTCTGTAAGCCTGAGTAACTTTGTTGTTGTGAAGCAAGAGCTGTCTGGATGGATGAGGTCACAGAGTGAGGAGACATCCTTGTGGCCAAAGTTCAAGCAGGGCTGTAGGATGTCATTCCCAACAGTGTGTCAGATATACTGCTCATATTTCTTCTTTGCATGAGTCAGATGATACAGAGAATACAGCTCATTTCATGTTGTTGAAAGAAAGAATCTGTTTCTCCCCGTAGGCCAGCTTTAACCGAAAAACTGTCACCGCACCCCATATCCAGACTTTCTCATCTCACTGTTAGCTCATTTCCTCTCTGCCTTTATACTCCATTGCTCCCTAAAGTCTCTCTCCTCCTGCACTATTCACCCAATTTCACTCAGCCATTCTTTGGTTGCTTCATCATCTTCCTCCTCTCTAGCCATGCCCCTATGATTTGACCTTGCTGCATCTCAAGGAGAATTGATTTCTCTTTTGGTCTTTGTGTGAAACGTTATCTCAACAGCGCTCAGAGGAATTTCCTCTTTCCCCAGAGCTGGATGGAGCTAATTCTCTTTCATGAGGACACTTTTCACTCCATTTTATCTTTCTGCCTTTCTCTCTCTCTCTCCCCCTCCCTCCCATCTTCTCTACTGAGCATGCAGAAATAGAGCAGGCATGATTAATGCAACATCTATCGCCACCAAACGTTAGCTTTGCTCAATCTTTTCATGCTTGGCTGCTGTTTGGGAAATTGTTAGTCGTGTAGCATCCAGCACTTTTACTGAATTATCTTGTTAGTTGATCAGTAAAACAGATTGATTGGTAAAGAAAACATATAATGGATGGATCACACATGAACTGAACATATACTTTTTCCTAAATTTGACGTATGTATGGGAAAATAACATGATGCTAATGCTTCAAGCACTGCTGCGCATACAGATGTATGACATAACCGGCCATAATTACGTCTGTATTTATTGTTAGTCTTTTGTCGCAAATTTTTCCTATAATCTGTACAAATGTTTGTGTGTACAAACCAAATGTACTAACCAACAGTATATTTTAGGATAGCAAAGGCATTAGTAAAGTACAATAGATGACAATAAAAATTCTACACGATAAAGGCAACTGTGCCACTTTGCAAATACCAGGGAGCTACTGTGTGAACAATCATCTGTGCCTCTTTCCACTTTGTGATCAGAGTGACTGTTGAAGCATTCAGAACATTTTCCAGGCTTCAGCTCCCAGGTGTCTTGTAGCCCCAGGATTCCCAGTACGTACTCAGCCAGGCTGCCTTGGTGAATGCACTAATGTGACACCATAATCACACCCAGGTGCATCTTTGTGCTTCACAAAGCACCAGCACCAGGCTGCTGGTGGCTGCAGGTGCCTTTAGTGGTGTGTGACTCATAATCTATGCGTTTTATCATGTGTATGCGTGTGTCATTTTTTTTTTTTTTTTTATAATGTGTTTTGAGTGAAAAAGGACCTGATTATTCACCACTATTTTATAAAAATGAATTCATCTGCGCAGTGCTCTGGCCTTTATTTTAATGAAATGTCTTTGACAGAGTTTACTGCAGTGAAGCCAAAGCAGCTATAGGAGCCAGAGAAACAGACACCTCCACACACTGATGAACCACAGCCACACACACAACACAGAAGCACTCAGAGACACAATGGGTTGCCTTCTCACCAGTCCAATAACAGGCCTATTCATTAGACTCTCTTACAGACAGTATTGACAACCTGCTGACAAACAGTCACTCCAGCATAAACAAATGGAGCAATAGAGAAAAGCAAAGAAGGGGAAGAAAGATGGGGAGAGACCTGTTATAGTGACTTTTCGACTGAGAAATCCTCTCCACAACTAGGAGTGAGTCAGAGTGGCCAGAGCTGCTACTTCTGGTACTTCACATCCACATACATTATCTCTCTCTCTCTCTCTCTCTCTCTCTCTCTCTATCTCTCTCTCTCTTTCTTTCTCTCTCTCTCTCTCTCACTCTCTCTCTCTCTCCTGCAGGTATCATTGGCCCTAAGGCTGTGTATTCCAGGTCTTCAGTTGCTGACCCCTCCAACCTGCCTGCCTGTTGCTTGTTGTTCTTATTGGTTGCATGATCTACTGTTCTTTTCTCTCTTTCTCTCTTTCTTTCCACTCACCCCAACCAGCTGAGGCAGATGGCCGCCCACCTTGAGCCTTGTTCTGCTGA